>JAOTOM010002164.1:0-92681 GCA_034440615.1 Ashinkailepas kermadecensis
GAGGATTCCGTCAAGCATTGCTTTGGTGGGATTATGCCCAATCAGCAGTCCTGCAGCCTCCTGGGTGAGATGCAACATGTGTAGAGAAGGGTCACCACCTCGACATGTTCACGTGGGCTTACCTTCGTCCAGCACTGTCCTGAGCTCGTTCTCGTGCGTGTCCGACTCGTCCTCAAGGGTGAGTTCGGCCTTGACCTCGCCCACGGCCGACTCGTCCTTGTCAATGGGTTGGGTCTTGACGCCATCGTGGCGCACCTCGTCCATCACGTGGTACTCGCCGCTGGGTTCGGCCTTGACCTCGTCCACGGCCGACTCGTCCTGGTCGCTGGGTTCGGTTTTGACGCCATCGGAGCGCACCTCGTCCAGCACGTGGTACTCGCCGCCAGACAGGTCGGGCGTACATAACCGTTCTTGTAACGGGTCGGGAACTGACGGCGGCGTGGCGTCCAGTTGACCATCTGCAGGCGAGGAGGCGCAAGCAGTCTGTCACAGGCACGTGCGCTGGCCTATCAGAGGCCTATCAGAGGCGCTGGCCTATCATAGGCGCTGGCCTATCATAGGCGCTGGCCTATCAGAGGCCTATCAGAGGCGCTGGCCCATCAGAGGCCTATCAGAGGCCTATCATAGGCGCTGGCCTATCAGAGGCCTATCAGAGGCGCTGGCCTATAATAGGCCTATCAGAGGCACTGGCCTATCATAGGCGCTGGCCTATCAGAGGCCTATCAGAGGCGCTGGCCTATCAGAGGCCTATCAGAGGCGCTGGCCTATCAGAGCGGCGTGGGTAGCCTGTCGACTCTACTAAATAAACACATCGCCCGCAGTGCACCACACTCGTAGACTCCAAGAAGAGGCCTTGGCCTTGGCATTTTTCTGAACACAACATTAACGTTTTCGCACCACATGAGGTTCATGGTATTCACAGCAAACAGATGCTTAGAAACTCTCCTACGATCAGTACACTCTGGATGGCGGTCTGAGAGGCTGCGGACTGGTCCCATAGAGGCGGCGTATTGCCCGAATATGATGCGTATTCTTGAAAACATGGATACATAATTTGTGGGGCCAGGAAAAACACCGGTCGTTAAACTATCCCGACCGATGTCAAAATGGCAACTCTCCCGAAATGCACAACACAATACGACGGTTTGCTTCCACGCAGTGTTTGACGAAAAATTGATCCGTTGAGAGGCTTTAGTCTACATGTCAAGAATAGAACAAGTAGAGAAGTCACCGCACTTCGCTGAATGCACCACATGCAATACAGCACTGGTAAATATGGACACTCTCGGCCGTGGTCGGAGAAACATCAGCACCTGCCACAGAGCGCTTCAGAGTGGATTTACACCATGGCACGTGCGTCAGCATTAGAGCGGCTGCAGTTGCTCCCAATGCCACCTCCAACTGCGCATTTCACGTGCTGAATCCACGCGGTACACGCACAAGCTCGCAACGTAACTAGACATTTGATAGGAGGCTGGTTATTGGTTTTTACGACACGTCGACCGTTGAGTCACATAGCGTCGCCAATCTCTCACGCCGATTGGTCGCGGGCGAAGAGTAGCGACAGGTGAGACTCGAACCCACAATCTTTCGATTGTGAGACGAGCATCTTACCCCTAGACCACTCGTCCCCTTTTGATCGGAGGCATCAACCTCATTTCCATACGAGACCCAACGGAAATTGAAGTTGGACGCATGATCTGCATGTATGTTCTTCTTTTGTGTACGATGAGGCCAGTCTAGAATGGGGACCAAATGACATCAACTGATTGATCGGCCAGCCTGATCAGTTTCTACGTAAGGGCTTTATCTGCCATCCCTGACCCATCCCTGAGCCGTCCCTGAGTCACCTCTGAGCCATCCTTGAGCCATACCTGAGCGTGCCACGAAGAACGGGCAGCCACGCGAATTTAGTTTTTAAAATATTGAGGTTATTGTAAGCACTCTTGTGTGCTCTACACAAAAAAGTAATGGGTGGATCCGGTGTTCTGTGGTTTTAGGGCCTCTTTTGTCGGGCACAATCGAATACTGCATGGAA
This sequence comes from Ashinkailepas kermadecensis, assembly GCA_034440615.1. Taxonomy (NCBI): domain Eukaryota; kingdom Metazoa; phylum Arthropoda; class Thecostraca; family Neolepadidae; genus Ashinkailepas; species Ashinkailepas kermadecensis. The sequence continues at coordinate 2,039 of JAOTOM010002164.1, forward strand.
ACAGTTCGGCACGGGAGGAACACGGACCCCTCCAAAGTGACACGGGAGTCCCACAGTGGCAAGGCAGTGCTCACTGGTGGCGGTTTACAATCACGTTGTTATACTTTTCGACCTTAAACATAATGCGTCCTTATGCGTCCTTAAACAGTCCTAGCACGCTCGACATGGAATACACAGTAAACGAAACGTTTCCTTTCCACGCACGCCTTGATACACGTGCGTAAAACATCCGCTAAGCAATATAACCCTGTAGATGTTGCCTTTGGTCCAGTACAAGTGTCACTGGTGTCCGCATTTACTACGCCCCCCGAAAACTGCGAAGATAAAGAAGTGGCGCTCCTTCCGCTTATCGGAGTCCAGATTTGGAATGAGGATATTCCGCTTCCCAGTTTGGCACACGTATACTCTTATTTAGAGCATGACACGTTTTTCCCCAGTGAAGCTCATTTTTGACATTCTTGCGTAATTGTTCACATCGTGTTTGCACCACGGTCACCTCGCGCACCGCTAACGTCGTGAAAACTATCCGGCCCGTGACGCCAGGTACCCCGCCCTTCCTCCCTCTCCCGAACACCTGATCATACTGCTGTTGGTAGGCACCCCTGAATATACTGCTGTTGGTAGGCACCCCTGACAATACTGCTGTTGGTAGGCACCGCTGACAATACTGCTGTTGGTAGGCACCGCTGACAATACTGCTGTTGGTAGGCACCCTTGCACATACTGCTATTGATAGGCACACTTGAATATACTGCTGTTGGTAGGCACCCTTGAACAATACTGCTGTTCGTAGGTACCACTGAACATACTGCTGTTGATAGGCACCCAGTTAGCCAATGTACCGTGTTCACCTGTCCGACGTCCATGACACACCATGATCACCTGTCAGACGTCACGACACCCACACATAGTCAGCGCAAGCCGGCCAAGTGCGACAAGCGGACACGCTCACAAACACCAACACGAACGATAGAAGGCGAAGGCTGCAGAAAAGCGAAGTTTAAAAAAACAACAACAAAAACAACGAAGTTCCTTGGTGCCCTTCGCTTGTCCAATCACTGCTGGATGAAGATGTCACCTCAAAGGCAGGAGAAGTCATGCTTCTGACCAGCGTCGCATTCATGCTTTAAAATCTTGGACTTCGATGGAATTTTGGGGTCATGCAATTGCGTAATGATAGGTATCTGTATTTTTCCGACATTAGAAACTCCTTGTTCCAGGGAGGTTCTGGCGTTCTTACCGAAGAGGATAGGTTGCCCAGCCATTGCTCGACAACACGGTCCAATCATTCGATATAATTTAATGCAGATACGAATTCTGAATTACACAAATCCAAGACGAGGCTGTTTTTCCAACCGAGCTGTTGACCACGCCACAGTTCCCAGACAACTACTCACAACTACCACACCGCTGAGCGAACCACACGAGTCAAACCAGACAACTACTCACAACTACCACACCGCTGAGCGAACCACACGAGTCAAACCAGACAACTACTCACAACTACCACACCGCTGAACGAACCACACGAGTCAAACCAGACAACTACTCACAACTACCACACCGCTGAACGAACCACACGAGTCAAACCAGAGAACTACTCACAACTACCACAGCGCTGAACGAACCACACGAGTCAAACCAGACAACTACTCACAACTACCACACCGCTGAACGAACCACACGAGTCAAACCAGACAACTACTCACAACTACCACACCGCTGAGCGAACCACACGAGTCAAACCACACCGCTGAACGAATCACACGAGTCAAACCACACCGCTGAACGAACCACACGAGTCAAACCACACGAGTCAAACCACACCGCTGAACGAACCACACGAGTCAAACCACACCGCTGAACGAACCACACGAGTCAAACCACACCACTGAACGAACCACACGAGTCAAACCACACCACTGAACAAACCACACGAGTCAAACCACACAGTTGAACAAACCACACGAGTCAAACCGCACCGCTGACCTAGACTGCTGACTGCTCCTGACGTCACCAGCCAACACGTTGCAGTCACAGTCTATGCAGTCCACGAGTCTCGTCTAAAGAGTCTTGCTAACGTTGCAGTCAACCAAATACGCATTACGTTTATGGCCGCTGTCATTGCTAGCTAACCAGGCAGCCAGCGTCACGACCCTGACCAGCCTACCGTTGCTAGGCAACCAGTCTGGTAAGACAGGCATCTCACCAGACACGCTCGCCAGGCCTCACCGATTATGGTCCTCGGCTGCCGTCCCAGTGTGTCCGGCGTACTGCCCGCTCTGAAAACCGGCACATCCGTGAGTCACGGTCACAATGCACGGAGGATATCCATGGCCCAGTTGACAGGAGGTAGCCATAGGGGCGCGTCAACTGCGTATGCTATACAGCAGTCATAGTCTCGTCAATACAACACAGAACTACACACCAGAGTCCGTCCGAATGGCGGCATTTCTGTCTCGATGCACATCGATGCAGCATCGAGACATAGAAACCAGCAGGCTCCATGAGTCACGACAGGGGCTGGGCGTGACTATTTTACCGCACGAAAACAGCCAACCACCGAGGAAGACAAACAACACATTGGACAACTTGACTGCACACACCGTTGTCCAGAATGAGCGGTGGAGACCCAACCGTCAACATGTCCTGAAGCGAAGGCGAGGCACTTCCAAAGCGAGGTCTTCGCTCCGGGTCGCGTCGGCGGTGTGAGGCCAGTACGCTCACGGCGCGCGTCGGCGCTGTGAGGCCAGTACGCTCACGGCGCGCGTCGGCGGTGTGAGGCCAGTACGCTCACGGCGCGCGTCGGCGCTGTGAGGCCAGTACGCTCACGGCGCGCGTCGGCGGTTGGCCGTCCTCCCGTCTGCCATACCTCATGCGCGTCGGCGGTGTGAGGCCAGTACGCTCACGGGCGCGTCGGCGGTGTGAGGCCAGTACGCTCACGGCGCGCGTCGGCGTGTGAGGCCAGTACGCTCACGGCGCGCGTCGGCGGTGTGAGGCCAGTACGCTCACGGCGCGCGTCGGCGGTGTGAGGCCAGTACGCTCACGGCGCGCGTCGGCGGTGTGAGGCCAGTACGCTCACGGCGCGCGTCGGCGGTGTGAGGCCAGTACGCTCACGGCGCGCGTCGGCGGTGTGAGGCCAGTACGCTCACGGCGCGCGTCGGCGGTGTGAGGCCAGTACGCTCACGGCGCGCGTCGGCGGTGTGAGGCCAGTACGCTCACGGCGCGCGTCGGCGCTGTGAGGCCAGTACGCTCACGGCGGCGACACCCCAGCTCCCGGGAAATATCGCCAGTTGCAATGCACCTCATCGCCTCCGGCGACTCCGTGTCTCGAATCGCACGTGTTGGCCCACTGCTCGCGCGGCTCTGCTGCCGCTGTTCACCTGTTGTCGGCTGTCGAGGAGTTCGCTCAGCAAATTGCTCCAGTACGACGACTGTTGCAAATCAATATGAATTGAGCCACTCTTCCCGACGAGCTTAAAACCGCCCCTGTGCTGCCATCCCATCCGCTGTGCTCAGCCCACATGGGAGGCCGAGTGTGAGCTGGTGTAGGGACCCTGACTCTGTAAACCCCTGACAGGCAACACACACACACACACACAGACGGTCAGAGAGCAGAACGCTGGCCACCGCCCTACTCCCGAGAATGCCTGGGCAGCTGTTGAGAACACCGACTTCAATGGGGGACAAATGAACGTACGTCTTAACCCCCCGCCCCAGAAAGAAAAACTGCCGGAGCTTTGGGAGCAGTTAGAACAGCAACTGTTTGCAGACACAAGCTTCGACTACCCAACTATAATGCACATATCGTACAACCCACATGTTTCTCAGTATCGAGGCACGCTAATGAAATACAACTGACGAAAAACTGCATCTGGAAACTGCACTACATCTGCAAACGGCACGAATTTAGGATGCCGAAATTCGTCATGGAAACGATATCACCTAATAGAAATTATGTTCTTCGAACACAATTCTGATCCGACAGCGTGCAACTTTTTCCTTTGTTTTGAGACACCTAATTTATGGGTAACTATTTTAGCGATAGTGATGCAAAATACCTATGCTTGTTAACTGGTATTGCATAACAGATCGCATCATAGGCAATTATCGTACCTGGAATTGTGCAAAGAGATGTTTGTGCATGACAATCCGCAATGGTGAGTATCAGCATATTACTTATCAACAAAATTATGTTGGAAATTATTCATGAAGACTTCATAACAAATCATCATGAAGCAGGATCATGGCAGAGAGCAACACAACAGAACATGCCAGAGAGCGACACAACAGAACATGGCAAAGAGCAGCACAACAGAACACAGCAGAGCAACACAGCAGAACACGGCAGAGCCTCACACCCGCAGCCGGTTTAGAGCACCAACACGAACGCCGGGCCGAGCAGCTCGCTTACTCGAGTCTCTCCTCGGGTGTGGAGCCAGCCCGACCGTCCGGCGGAGATGGCGGACCAATGGCGGCCCGACCTTCCCTCAGCCCACGAATTGCCGTCAGCCTGGCAGTCACTGCAGCAGAGTATGGCCGGTCCTGCACGCAGAGAAGAGTGATGTTGGGGTCATGAATAGTGGGTGCAGTCTGACCGGTCCTGCACGTAGAGAAGAGGTGATGTTGGGTCATGAATAGTGGGTGTAGTCATCAGGGTATCTATCGAACATACATCTACATATATATATATATATATATATATATATATATATATATATATATATATATATATATATATATAAATATATATATATATATATATATATATATATATATATATATATATATATATATATATATCTATATGTATATGTATATATATATACATATACAACTCAGTTGGTGCTACGACCAATCTTTTTTATAAGTGAAATCAGGAAATGGATGAACAACATCATGAGGATCAGTTGAAATACTAGCCTGATGCTCATAGTAAATATCACAAATTCCAAATTCCTCTAGACATATTTTACTTAAGAAGCATCTTCAATAGAATCCCAACACGACCAAAAAAAAACTAACACGTTACAAATGGCACAGCTAGCACGAAAAATATCGCTCTATTAGTCGTAAATTCCCAGCAATTTGGAACTTGGAATTCGTTATATTATTAGGAGCACTGGACCTGCATTTAAACTGATCCATATCATGAACCGACTGGGATTGAATGCCCTGTGCATGCCCTCAATAAGTGAATGATAGACCATGCCGACTGAGAACAGCATAACCCTCACACATCACACACTAATACATATACCCCTATATGCCATCCATTCAGTCATACGTTCTCTGACCACACATCAGTGTGCGCCCAGTTGTATTTGTGCTTTGTCCTGGATACCGAGGAAAATTTTGGGGCAATCAAGTATGGAGGATAATTTTCTTCAAACTTGCACCTTCAGAATGTCAGTTTGCACTTTCCAGTGAATCTTGAACACTTTATCACTGAGTAGTTCATTTTGATACAGCACCACTCAGCCTCCAAATGAGAAAAATGCGAGGATCATTTTCTGAAGAGGATAATGTTCCGGATGTCACACATCCAAGGTCACCCTGTTATTCCAACCTTGTGCGTGCCCTTTTGAACATTATGCAGCGGGCGGGGGGGGGGGGGGGTTTGCAAATAAATCGAAAACATGTCCTAATACGGAGAGTATAGATATGTTAGCACGTGCACGCACCGGGACCAAGCTTTATATTTATGCCTACTTTGTACATCCACGTACATATATACTACTACGTCTAATTTGGGCGGCTTGTGAAACACTTCAGCTTGATGTCCATTGGCTCACCATTTCGTCACCGTAGCGCTTGATGTTCAGACGGAGTCGCTGGAAGGTGGTCCATGGACACCGTTGTTGGGTGGCCGCGTCCCCATCGCCATCTGTTGCGGCATCATGGAACTCCAGCTTGACGGCAGGCTGGTCAGGTGGCAGTAGTAGTGGATCCGTGGCGAGGGTTAACTCGTCCGACATGGATGGCACTGGGTCTGGGGAGGTGGAAATGCGTGGGTTATTTGTACCTCGTGGGGATAGTCAGGGTAATCTGCTGTCTGTTCTTTGTGATTTGGGGCGTTCCATGACAAATCAACCGGTGAAAACACAAATAAAAATATAGAAAAAAAAAACAAGGGAAAAAAAGCGAACAACACACCACCTCCCAAACACAATCCAAACTGAATGACCTCCACCATAGACGGTAATGCAAAATACTTTACCTCGGGGAGTGACGTCACTGAATTGGCATCGACGTATTCCTCCACAGCCTCCAAGCTCAGCCTCAACCAGCACCTCCACCCGTCGCTCCGGTGCACAGTAGCACACGACTGGCGTCGGTCGCAGTCAGCTGACTTTGTGCACGCTGTTGACATCGGACAGGTTGACGCACACTACTTGAATTATTTTAGACGGCTTCGTCTAGAAACAGCATGATTAAGTTGAAAAATGTAGGAGAGCTCGTTTCTCATGGCGGTGATTCCATGTCCTGGGCAACATGGAGACTTCGGCAATGGGCGCGCTATTGGCCCAGGACATGATCTCTGCCATCGCCAAGGGGAGCAAGGCCTCGGGTGGCATGTTAGCTGGGTGAGCAAGTGTCCTTCCAGTAGAGCCAGATTGAACCCATCGGTTGAGTGTATCTACCGAGATAAAAAAAAGTAAAATACTAAGGCAGCTGGAAGACAAGGGTACCCGTCCGTGAGGTCAGGCGCCTATCTCGCCAACACAGGTGCTATTCCGGGCAGGTGTGTGGCTTGAGGATGTAGGCACATCGGTTGAGTGTGTCCACCGATATAAAAATCTGTAAAATACTAAGGCGGCTGGAAGACAAAGGTACCCGTCCGTGAGGTCAGGCGCCTATCTCGCCAAATCAGGTGCTATTCCGGGCAGGTGTGTGGCTTGAGAATGTAGGTACCCTCGTGGACCATTGGGGCACCGTTCTTCGTAATATACGGAACATTATTGGCTATATATGCTCCTCTACCGAGATGAAAGGCGTGTTTCTGGGCAGTTGGGTGCTTTGTGAATGCAAGCGTCATCCTGGGTCAGCCCGTGCCCTCGTCTCGGGGCATTTCAGATCTGAGATGGACCCTCATTAGTTCAGTTTAGCTCTTAGGGGTCTTGTTCTTCCGTCAAAGGGCGGGCACTTTCAAATCCAAAGATTACACCAGCCCTATTTGACCCTCAGGCACCCTGTATGTTCTTCAGCTGTTCAGGGCTCATTCTAGCTGAGATTGCTCTTTCCAGCCGGAATAGGCATTGCACAGGGACACGGGGCACATGAAACAACACACCTGAACAGGGGTGCTGTTTGATGTATTTTGTTGCGCTAGATAACCACTAGCAGTTCAGGTGCCCTTAAGCCCAAATAAACAAACAAACAAGATGTATTTTGTTGTTTTTGAAAGCGGTCTCTGTTTCATGACATTTTTTTCGTGAACCCCATTTAGAAACTTCTGGCTGCGCCACTGCCTGATTATGCTACTGACACGTAGCATGATGAGTATTTCTGGACAAACGTGGGCATCCTCCAAATTCTCCCCCCCCCGACACAAATTATAGGTACGCCATTAGTCTTCAGCGTAAGCATACCTATCCCATGCAAGGGAGCACCAAGAGCGCCAGGTCTCCTCTCCTTCAGCCCGGCCGCGATCAAGGCGGAATAATCGGCTCCTGCATGTATAAAAGCTGCATCCGCCCCTGATGTGCTTTGCCTAGACACTGAAATTACCTATCCGTAAAACCAGTGGCTCAGCTTAGAAATCCCCGCCAATAAGTAATTGAATACAGGGAGCATCCACTCCAATACCCCGCTCTTCACAAGCCAAATGCATGAACGCGGCCAACGCGGCGAGCAATTGATGTTCTACACTCGCATGTATCGTCGCTCTGGCGGATGTGCCTGGAAGCTTTCGCGCCGTATCTCCCATTGGTAGACTACGGTGGAGGCGTGGAGTGAACCGTACGGCCGATTATGATATGCAGTAGTCAGCCGTTAATATAGGTTTTGAGCGTTATAGGTTCTGAGCATTATAGATTCTGTGCATTATAGGCTTTCAGCACTAGTGGTTTTGAAGCATTAGATGCTTCGAGTTAAACTTTCTGAATATTAGTTGAAACGTGGCATTATAGGAATTGAGCATTGAGCATTATAGGCTTTGAGCATTATACGTTTTGAAAATTCCCACAGGACGCAACATTAGAGGCTTTGAAGCATTATAGGATTTGTATATTATATATTCTGAACAACTATACGTGCCAAGCATTATATGGCTTGATACATTATAGGTTTTGAGTATTATAGGTATTGAGAATTCCCACAAGACGACGATTTAGAGGCTCTGAAGCATTATATGATTTGAGTAGTATAGTTTCTGAAGCATTATTGGTTTTGAGTATTATAGGTTCTGATATGTCCCCAAAATTACTATTCGCCGTTCAACCTGCCGCTAGATGGCAGTACACAAATTTAAAGATGGCGGCTCCATGACAGATAAACTGACTGACCTGAGGACTCACCTGACTCCTGAAAGATGATCTCAGGGTCAAAAATGCTGTGGACGTGCTCTCCCCACGCAGGAAGAGGAGCTCTCGGTTCCTCTTGCTGTTCCTGTATTTTCTCATCTCTGAGTTGTTTTCTCAACCGGCGGAAATCAATCTGAGCTTCTCGCTTTGCAGAAGTAGCTCTAGTACAGCTCAAAACAGGCAGATTTTTAGAAGGCAAGGTGTTCCTTTTCAAGTGAGGTTTCTTCGATGGGTATGCTGCAATCAGCAACAGAAGTTAGCATAAGAGCATGGAGAGACCATACCTTCTTTCATCCGATCAGTGCCTACCTATATTTCATAGCAATTGGGAAACAAAAGGATAGCAAAACATACCATATTAGCTTCCGGAGAAATGGGAAGAAAATATTTATATAGTTACCATACTATTTTTCACTGACATATCCTGTTCATGGATGCATCAACCACTGCGATCGCTGACATTGGTGTGACCCTGACGTGGGACATCACAAGTATAACAATTTCAATATGAGTATGTATGCTACATTATCCAATATTAGGTCTAAAATGTTGGTGAATCCTTGAGTATGCAACATAAATAGCAGAATTGCTCTGGAAAGAAGACATCGTTAGTTAATTATTTGGGCTTTATGGCGCTTCGACCAGGAAAGAAGACATCGAAAAGGCCCAGAAGCATAAGATCAAAATATAGCAGTTTTTTATCCAATATAATGTACTGTTTTGCAAACGAACCTTCAGAGCCAAGATTAAGAGCTAAGAAACAAGATTTAGAACGATATGCTATTTGGAAAAAAGTATTTGGTAGCGCAATGCCAATAAGATGCCACTGGACAGCCAGCCTCAAGGCAAGATATTTCATACACATGATATCAAAAGAGGAGTAATAATAAGAGACAAATAAGAAAAGGATCCATTTGATGCAGAAAAATATGGTCCATTGCATAATAGGCTTCACCACGAGTCTAAACTGGCAGAATACACATCGCTTTTGGGAAATCTTGTCCAATCAGCATGCATAATATCCAAACTTATAAGTCATATGGGTACTTGTCCCTCTCTGTGGTACCCCAGCATTTTATACGCGAGCAATAATAGCAAACGGCAGTGTTTGTTTTCATTTCCTAAATTTGCAACAGACAACAAAGCAAAATGTGTCTTCCTGAATCCCTCTTGACCGCCAGGTGTGACAGTTGAAAATGATTAGGTATCTATATAGAAGAAGTCCTCAGTACAAATTGGGAACGAATGTATGGGATGGACTTGCTGCAGCTTACCTAACAACTTCTTCCTCTACCATTGCTTTGGGAAATCACATAAGTGAGATATTCACTATTTAAAATCATGCCACTTAGCTCTGAAATGGCAGATCATGCAGACTTCTTTGGTGGTGTAATCATGGATGATGTACGCCTGGATTGGAAACTCCGCGTCGGCGCCTTTCATCTGCGCGTATTAGCGGCACCAACCTGCCACCTAGAGGATAGTAAGTAAAAACACGGAAACGCGGCCAGTTTTAGGTCGTGCACATATGGGAGTTCGGGGTACGCATTTCGTATTGACATCTTTTCCCAATTGATTCAGCCACCCCAGGAGGATTGCATCTAGCTTTCATGATGCAGAATTGATCAAGGAACCTTACCGTTCTTTCCTTATTGATTTATTACGCTCCATTCGGAAGTTATCGTGATGCGAAGTGAAGGCATCTGTGAGGGGGAGCCCATTTCGCCGAAAGGGTCGGCCCACCGATGTTGATTTCTTAAAATGATCGGAGGGGGCAAAAACATGAAGGCAATAGGCAAACCAAATTGAATTGGGGGAGGGGGGGGGGTCACATTCCATAGGATCCCATGTTAGAAGTTGAAATTATTGCGGGCGGTGGAAAGCAAGCATTGAGGGGGCAGTTTCACCCTAAAGATACGAATGGACGGTTCTGCTTTCGCCCCACCCTCCTTGCTCTCTAGATAAGTGGCTGATATTTTCCGGTGTAGCGGATTACACAACTGAATGGAGATTACAGACTTCGGCGCACCCACCAATCCGCAAATAGGATTAAGCGGAAGTTCCATCCCAGTAAACATGCCGACAGCGCCCCGACGTCGGCCCGATACTCGGCCCTACGTCGGGCCGATGTATGACGCTAGCGGCCCGCTGTCGACTGGGGAGTGGAATGTCCGCCCATGCCGACATTCAGCCAACACTCAGCCGACATGTAGTCGACGTGAGGCCGATGTCGGAAAGATGTCGTGTTGCCGTCCGGACGTTGTCGGCTGTGGAGTGAAATGTTTGACAGCGGCCCGACGACGGCTGGCCGCTATTAACATGCCGAACTCAACCAGACACTATATATTCCAGGCCAGTTTGCCGATGTCGGGCCGAGAGCGGTCGGATGTCGGTAAGCCGCTTACGACATGCCGAGCTCGCCCCGACACATGCCGACAGCGGGCCGACATCGACATGTTTACTGGGATGGACGGTACAAGCCCCCTCCCCCTACACCATACCACTGACAGATTTATGATTTTGCCAAGGAGGCGTTATTTCTCCAGAGGGGCGGCTCTTGGTCCAGAACATTTGGACGGGATACACTCCGATCTTCCAGAGGGGCACCATTTGTTTTTTGTCTGAGGAGTGCTTTTCGCCGAAAAATTCCTGGCGTGCGTTCGGACTCCCAGAGGACTGTCGTTCCCAGTCCGAGGAGCTCGTTGCGCTGATAAATTCGAGGGAGGGGGTACACTGAAATTTCCAAGGGAAACGTCATTCGGGTCATAAGGGGCGCCACTTTCGCGTCCTCCCCCTTGAATCAACCCTTGCAACATACCCTAGCTGGCAACGCCACTACCTCTCGACGATTCGCTATCACTTGCCAGTCGTTCTACTCAGGGGTGTTGTTTTATATACCTTTGAGGTGGGAACTGCCACCTCAATGTTTGCTTAACCCACTCCCGCAATTATTTCAACTTCTAGCATGGGAGCCAATGGAATGTGCCCCACCCCCAATTCCTTCTCGTCTGCCCATTGCCTTCATGGACTTCGCCCCGTCCAATCATTTCAAGATCAAGATAAAGATAGAGAGATAAGAGATAAAGATCATCAAGATATCAACATCGACAGGCCGACCCTTGGGGCGAGGTGGGCTCCCTCTCACAGATGTCTTCACTTCGCACCACAACTTCTGAACGGAGCGTAATAAATCAATAAGGAAAGAACGATAAGGTTCCTTCATCAATTCTGTATCATGGAAGGCTGATGCAATCTTACTGGGATGGCTGAATCAAGTGGAAAAATGCCAATGCGAAATGCGTACCCTGAACTCCCATAGGCGCACGGCCTAAAACAGGCCGCGTTTCCGTGTTTTTACTTACCCTCTGCTATGTGGGCTGATACGCAAACAGCTCTTGGTTTCCAACCCAGGCGTACATGATCCATGGTGTAATGATAGTAGGCGCCCCAACATTAGTAGATTCTAGGCGATCCAAGATCAGGTTAAGTGAGGATGGGTTCTGTTGTGTCCTGAGCACAGCCCATCTAGCGGCCGAGTGAGGAACTCGGGGTTTCACGCCCAGCCGGCAGAGGGGTCATCCGGTGACCCCGGCCGGCCGGCGGGAGTCGGGTGGCGTGAGGAGTCGAGAGCGGACTGGTGTCAGAGCGCCGGATTGTGCTTGGCGTTCGTACAATACTAAGTGCCTTGCCCGCCGCTGGTGCGTGTTTGTGACCCATCGGAAGAGGAAGACAGGAGGGGATAGAACACTTGGCGACCAGGAGCGTTCGGAATCGCGGAGGACTGCATAACTGTTCGGACTGGCAGAGTGCTGCGTTTGGGTCGGAGTGACAGACGCACCTGTTGGCGGGCACTGCGGACGCGATCTACCCTCGGTTTTGTGCGTGCGAGTCACCGGGACGAGGAGTCTGATTGTGGCGGAGCCGCCGAAACCATCTCGCGGATTTCCCCGCGTCGCACGTGGACGAGGCGGCCGCCATTTTTCCCGTCCGGACGTCCCCGCTGCGTGTATGGCGGGACAGTACTCGACTCGCGCGTAGGCGCAAGGAAGAACGCCGTGGGCGCCTAGCTACAGCGCGACCTGGACCAAGGCCGGTGGCGGCGGGGGTGTGTGGCGGTGCGTGCTGTGCGGTGCTGTGCGTGCTTAGCGCATCTGGGAGGACTGCCGGTCGGCTGCTGTGACTCGTGACTACTTCGCATGGCTACTGCTGCTCTGGGTCTGCCGGGGGTGTCACCCTATCAGATCGGCCATGACTTCGAGCGGTGGCTGCACAGCGTCGAGGTCTACTTGGCCGCACTGGACATTGTGGCCGAGGGGCGGAAGACGGCAGTGCTCCTGCACCTGCTGGGTCCTGAATTGCAGGAGGTATATACCACGCTGCCAGCACCTCACGGGGTGCAAGGGGAGTATGCTACATGCGTCTCCAGCTACGGGCCTACCTTTGCACCAGAGCGTAACGCCATCGCTGAGAGGATGGCGTTCCGGCGCATACGGATGCAAGAGGGGGAATCCTTTGAAGGCTTCCTCGCACGGCTGCGGTTGGCGGCAGGGAGGTGTAACTTCCCTGGTGAGCAGCTCACAAACGCGCTCAGGGATCAGGCCATCGCAGGCAGCAGGTCTCGCCTCCAGGAGAAGCTGCTCCAGCGTGCTGCTGAGAAGGGTGATGGGTTGACCCTACAGGAAGTGGCTGCCCTGGCGCGGGCAGCTGAGCAGACGCAAAAGCTGGTACTGGAGATGCAGCAGGCCAGTGTGGCGGAGTACCAGCCACAACAGCAGGTTCAGGCAGTTCAGCCACAGCGACGGCCGAACCCAGCGCCAGGTAGGGCCCTGACAAGGGACAAGAAGGCCTGCTTCAAGTGTGGGCAGTACGGTCATTGGAAGCGGGACTGTCCGGAGCAAGCAGGGCAGAGCAGGGTCAAGGGTCTGCGGTGTTTCGAGTGTGGACGGATTGGACATATGCGTCGCAACTGCCATCAGCAGAGCAAGGTGAAGCTAGTGCAGCAGAGCAGTGGCGAGGAGACCGAAACTGGCGATTGGCAAGTGAATGCCATTCTGCCCGAAGGGGCGGAGTATGCCAAGGTCCGGGTCAACGGGCAGCATCTGACCATGCTAGTGGACACTGGGTCTCCAGTCAGCATTGTCAGCAACTGCACAGCCCTCCCTGCCCTCAAGCTGCGACCCTGTCGGCTGCGACTGACCTCATTCACAGGCCAGACCATCCGCCTGCGGGGCGAGGGGGAGGTGCTGGTGCAGGCAGGTGGCCAGTCTGTGCGCCTGCGTCTGGTGGTGTCGGACATCGGTCCACACCGCCCTCTGCTGGGACGGGAGTGGCTCAAGGTGCTGAAGAAGAGGGCAGAGCTTGATGCACCTGCGGTTTGCCCAGTGATGCCCGGGCTGACACTGCAACAGGTGATTGAACGACACCAGAGTGTGTTCGGGGAGGAGTTGGGCAGGATTCCCACCAAGGTGTCACTGAAGCTGAAGCCGGGGGCCCAGCCAGTGTACCGGCGGGCCAGGCCTGTGCCCTTCGCCCTCCAGGATGCCATCGAGCGCGAGCTGGACAGATGGGTTAGCCAGGGCATAGCAGAGAAGGTGCAGCCTGGCGACTTCTCTGGCTGGGGCACACCTCTGGTGCCTATCCCCAAGCAAGATGGAGTGCGACTGTGTGCAGACTACCGGATCACAGTCAACCCTCAGCTGGAGCCATTGAAGTACCCGATGCCCACGCCAGAGGCGCTCTTCGCCAGCATCAAAGGCAGGAAGTTTGCCAAGCTGGACTGTCGGAACGCATATTTGCAGTGCGAGCTGGACGACAAATCCAAGGACGTGACGACAGTCACCACGCACCGAGGTTCGTTCCGTATGAACCGACTGCCCTACGGCATCAGCGTCTGTGGGGCGGTGTTTCAGGCCATCATGGACCGTGTGCTGGATGGTCTCCCCGGGGTTGTGTGCTACCTCGACGACATCCTCGTCACGGCAGACGGTGACCGTGAGCTACTCCAGCGGTTGGACAGGGTCCTAACGCGACTGGAGGACAACGGAATGCGGCTCAAGAAGGAAAAGTGCGAGTTTGACTTGCATGAGGTGGTGTACCTCGGGTGGAGGGTGTCGGCAACAGGATTGCGCCCTCTGGAGGAGAAGACCAGCGCCATCAAGCGGGCACCGGAACCGCAGAACGTCCACCAGCTGAAGTCTCTGATCGGCTCCATCAGCTACTACCAGCGGCTGTTGCCAAACCTGGCGGCGGTCCTGGCTCCGCTGTACGCTCTGCTGAAGAAGGACGTGAAGTGGAAGTGGACCGAAGCGTGCTCAGCGGCCGTGACCCGCATAAAGCAGATGCTGGTAACAGCACCGATTCTGGTGCGGTACGATCCGGCTCTGCCTCTGCGGCTGGTCACAGACGCCAGCTCAACCGGCCTGGGAGCGGCTCTGCTCCAGGCGATGCCGGACGGGATGGAACGACCAGTACAATACGCTTCCCGGACCCTGAGCCCCACTGAGCGCAAGTACGCCCAAGTGGAGAAGGAGGCACTGGCCGTGTCCTTCGGGGTCAAACGGTTCCACCAGTTTGTCTTCGGGCGGCCTTTCACCCTGGTGGTGGACAACAGGACTCTGTCACGGATCTTAAGCCCTGACCGGGAGCTGCCGTGCCTGGCCGCGGCACGTATGCAGCGCTACGCGCTCCAGCTGGCTGCATATCAGTACCGGGTGGAGCTACGTCGCACCGATGCGATGAGGGTAGTGGACACCCTGTCGCGGCTGCCGGTCTCCAACCCGGCGGACGAGCGGGCGGCGGCAGAAGAGGAGGCGGAGCATGGCAGTGGCTGCGTGCTTTTCGTCGCGGACGAGGGACCAGGTCTGACTGCACGCGACATCGCCACGGCCACGCGGCGGGATCCAGTGCTCGCCCGAGTACTGGCGGCGGTGCGATCCGGCTGGCCGGCGGTGGTGGACCCTGACCTTGTCCCGTTCAAGACTCGA
This sequence comes from Ashinkailepas kermadecensis, assembly GCA_034440615.1. Lineage (NCBI taxonomy): Eukaryota > Metazoa > Arthropoda > Thecostraca > Neolepadidae > Ashinkailepas > Ashinkailepas kermadecensis. The sequence continues at coordinate 17,547 of JAOTOM010002164.1, forward strand.
CAAGAGGAACTCTCCACAGACGCCGACTGCGTGCTCTGGGGCGGTCGGGTCGTGGTGCCGCGTGGGCTTAGGAGTGCCGTGAAGAAGGAGCTGCACGAAGGACACTTCGGATCCACGAAAATGAAGCAGCTGTCGCGGCGGTTCGTCTGGTGGCCGGGGCTGGACGCCGAGCTCGAGGCGCTGGCGCGCGACTGCGACGCCTGCGTCGCCAGGAGGGCAGCGCCCCTCACGCGGCTCGGCACGCCTGGGAGCCCGCCAGCGGGCCATGGCAGCGCATCCATGCCGACTTCATGGGCCCGATGTTGGGCTGTAGCTTCCTCGTCGTCGTGGACAGTTATTCCAAGTGGCTGGAGGCGGTACCGATGAAGACAACGACGGCCGGCCGGACAGTGGCCGTAATGAGGGACATGTTCGCTCGGCTGGGGCTGCCACTGCAAGTAGTGACTGACAACGGCCCTCAGTTCGCCAGCCACGAGTTCGCCACTTTCATGCGAGCCAACGGCATTCGTCACGTTCGCGTCGCTCCGTACCACGCCTCATCCAACGGGTTAGCGGAGCGGGCGGTCGGCACGTTGAAGAACGCCCTGAGGACGACCGTGGCTGCGGGCGGCGGAGTGGACCTCGCGTTGGCCCGCGCACTGATGGCCTATAGGGCGACTCCGCATGCGGCCACAGGGCGTACGCCAGCAGAAATGCTGTACGGCCGGGACATCCGCACACGGCTAAACCTGCTGGTGCCGAGTGCGGACACAGCCCTACAAGAGGCCGGGCCAGCGGCTGCAGGAATCAGCAGGTGGCAGGTTGAGAGAATTTCGGCTAGGGGCAGCCGTGTGGGCGCGGTGTTACACCGGCGCGAGTAAGTGGGTGCGCGGGACAATTGTCGCACGCCCCGGTCCCGTGTCCTACGAAGTGGACGTGGGGCACGCTATCTGGTCTCGCCACGTTGACCAACTGCTGGCGGCGGAGCAGCGAGGTGACGCACCCGCCCCGGATCGAGGCGACAACGGAGAACAGCGACCGGAGCGCGGACATGGTGCGCCACCAGGCTGGACACGTGTGGCTGCTGCAGCTCGCGAGCCCGCGATCGCGGCACCGCAGATCGTCCGTAGCGGTGGCGACTGCGCGGACGCCGGCGAGCGTGCGCCGAGCGCTCATGCCCCGGGGGGCGGCAGGGGACGGCGAGTGGTGAGCGCAGACGACGGCGAGGGCAGCGAGAATGCCACCACCACGGATGGCGAGCGCGGTCAGCTGGCGGGCGCGGAAGACGAGGAGGACGGGACCCCGGAGGCTTCCCGTGGCGTCGGCGACCGCAGCAGCAGTGCGGCAGGTGGCGACAGACGTGACGCAAGCAGCGGTGCTGGCGGCTGGAGCCGCTCGGCCTACGGCGCTGACGCTGGTGGCCGTGCAGTTGATGCGGAGATAGCCGCCAATGCGAGTGCCGCCGGCGGGATTGCGCGTGGTGCCGCGGTATCGGTGGGACCGGGCGTCCCACGGCCTGGGCGATCGGACAGGGCCACGCGAACGCCCAAACGTCTGATTGAGGAGATGTAGATGTGTTTAAGGGGGTGGGGTGTTGTGTCCTGAGCACAGCCCATCTAGCGGCCGAGTGAGGAACTCGGGGTTTCACGCCCAGCCGGCAGAGGGGTCATCCGGTGACCCCGGCCGGCCGGCGGAGTCGGGTGGCGTGAGGAGTCGAGAGCGGACTGGTGTCAGAGCGCCGGATTGTGCTTGGCGTTCGTACAATACTAAGTGCCTTGCCCGCCGCTGGTGCGTGTTTGTGACCCATCGGAAGAGGAAGACAGGAGGGGATAGAACAGGTTCGGCATTTTTGTGCAATTTTTGCATTAGTCATCGTTATATATTATTGCACCCAAATCATAAATATTGTGCTCTGCGGTTTCACAAGGCAAGTTTTCCACGCATTTCATTTCCATAAAGTAAAGGAGTTAGGTTAGGTTAGGTTAAGTTCTTAGAATGGAGAAATAGGGTTCGGTTAGGTTTTGTTAGTTGGAAAATTTTGAGTACTTGTATTTTTCCAATAAAAAATGAAAAGGGAGGTGGTTAGTGTAGGTTAGATTAGGCTGCTACATTTGTCTCTTCTGACATTATTTGTATGATACATTACCTAAGCCCATGTCATTTGTGTGGTGTTCACTTGCTTTCCAAATGAAACTGAAGCATTTGCATAGGAAATGAGTAGCCATGTGGTCTCGATCATCTATATAAATGTTGTATTGGAAACAAAATTATAAGAATTCATAACACCTTAAAGCACAAATTTACTGAATTGCGTGAAGCTCAAAACGTTTTCATGTCGCAAGGAAATTAATATGAAGTTGATGGACATTTTTCCTTATAGGTAATTTTATAATTCTTGGAATTTCTTTTTCCATGCAATATTTATGAACATCGTTAACATGTGACCAGATACACGATCTTGATACACGATTTCATTGATAGTGATGTTGTTTTCAATTATATCAGAAAAATAAAGCCAAACAAGGCAGCAGGACCTGATGGAATTTATGCTAGGGTATTGCGGGAAACTGAAAAGGAACTGGCAATTCCACTTAGTATAATATTTTGTAGATCAGTTTCACAAAATGAAATTCCACCACATTGGAAAAGGGCAAATGTAGTTCCTATTTTCAAGAAAGGAGAAAGAGGGAAAGTTGAAAACTATAGGCCAGTAAGCCTCACATCTCTAGTTTGCAAGGTACTCGAATCAATTATCAAGGATAGAATAGTTCGTTTTCTGGAAGGAAACAGATTGATTCAAGATACTCAACATGGGTTTAGAAAAGGACGATCGTGTCTCACAAATCTCTTGGACTTTTTGAATTTTGCTACAGAACAATTTGATCAGGGCAATCAGGTTGATGTAGCATGTCTTGACTTTAGTAAGGCCTTTGACAAGGTGCCCCATAAATGGTTAATGATGCAGCTTCAGGTCCATGGTATTGCAGGTAGCATCCTAAAATGGATAGAGTTGTGGCTTTCAGATAGACAGCAGAGAGTGATGCTAAATGGTACAAAGTCATCATGACAAAATATTCTTAGTGGAGTCCCCCAGGGGTCGGTACTGGGGCCACTATTGTTTATTATATATGTGGTTAGCATTGAATGTGGCCTAAGCAGTAAGGTTTTGAAATCTGCGGATGATTTGAAGATCTTTAGGGCAATAACATGGCACAATGAGTAGGTTTTGCTGCAGAAAAACTTAGACGAGCTTGTGAAGTGTTCCGAAAAATGGCAAATGAAGTTTAATTTTGATGAATGCAAAGTCGTGCATGTAGGTAGGCAGCATATGAAGGCTCCATACTTGATGGGTGGTCAAGTACTATCTGTGACTCAGCAGGAGAAGGACTAAGGTGTTATTTTGAACACAAAATTGGGGGCATCAGAACAGACCAAAGAAGACAGGAAGAAGGCACTAAGAATGCTTGGGGTAATACAGAGGAATGTGTCATACAAAAGTGAGTAGGTCATCAGGAAGCTTTACTGTGCATATGTCAGGCCACATTTGGAATACTGTGTCCAAGCTTGGTCCCCTATTTATGAGAAAGATTGTTGGCTTTTAGAGAGAGTACAAAAGATGGCAAAAAAATGGTTAATGGTATAGGCAACCTTGCATATGAGGAAAGATTTAAGAAATTGAATATGTTTTCACTTAGATATAGAAGGCTGAGAGGAGATCTCATCGAGGTTTTTAAATTTGTTCATGGTCAGGAACAGGGATATCTCAGAGAAATGTTTGAATTTAACAGAAATGATGCAATTAGAGGTCATCAACTCAAAATTCAAGTTAATCACAGCAGGACAAGGTTAAGACAATCTTTCTTCACCAACAGGGTAGTAGAATACTGGAACCAGCTGCCAGGAACCATTGTCAGTAGCAACATACTGAACATCTTTAAAAACGGCATAGACAATCATTATAAAAATAGGGGGCTTGTTTTTCTGTATTCCAGGGAGGGTTGATCGACAGGGAGGAGTTGGGAGTTGGGAGGAGTTTGTAATTGTTGAGTGTGTTATGCAATAGCAAGTGAGTCTCTTATTAAGTCTAAATGCTTTATAACTTCATATAGGGTGTACCTAGCAGTGGATTCAGCACCTTCCTTCGGGATGTGATACTGATGAGATTGTCTATGGTAGCACAATGGGTATGATGGGAGGAGCTTGTAATTGTTGAGGGTGTTATGCATAACATAACCTAACTTACCCCAGCCTAATCACCCATATAAGAAGGAAATTTGTTGAGAAATACGAAAATATCATAGTATTTTCTTTTAAAAAATCGTAATACAAAATCTAACTTAACCAAACCAACAGCAACCTAACCTAGCCCAACCAGTTGTTATTAAAAAAAATATTTCAAACGCATGTTTTTTTACGTGTTAAAACTTGTTTGATTAAAAAACCTAACCTAACCTAACCTAATCAAACCTAGCCCATTCACTTGCTTCATGGAGGTGAAATGGGTAAATTTGCACTTGAAGTTAATGTTTTAATTCTTGGAATTTCTTCTTCCCATGCAATATTTATGAACGTGGTTAGCATGATATGACCACTCATTTCCTGTGCAATTGCATACTTTTCAGTTGGCAGGTGAAATAATACCAAAAAAGGGACTTGGATTTCAGTAATATAGCATCAAAATGTGAAAAGAAAGAAAAATGTAAGATAACCTAACATAACCTTCCATATCAAAACAATAAAATAAATGACACTTTTTCACACAATGTTTTGCAAACAATTACAAATAAAAAAACCAAACATAACCTAACCTAACTGAGCCAAACTGTTTTTTTTTAAATATTTTAATTCCCAAAGTGGAAAATTATTATAATCTACAAGAAAACCCTAAACTAGCCCCATTATATGCTTCATGGAGGTAAAATGCATGTAAAACTGTCTCATGGATCCCTTCAAGTGCAATAATACAGTGAAAAGTGTGTAAAGCTTGTTTCATGAATGCCTACCTTAAAGCACAATAATAATCTAATTCATCCAAATCACATCAGAAAACATCACATTTTTATACCAGAAATTGGACAAGGGTGTTAGGGTGTTCTCCTACATATGTATATGTAGGATCAATCAATCTACTTATATCAAGAATCAATATACTATTGATTAAACTACCTATACATATAACACATGGCAAATACATAGAAGAACACGCTATAACACAAATGTTTTTCTGGTGCTTTCCAATGTGATTTGAATGAAGATATTCATTTCTTGGGGAAATTGACAAATTTTGAAGATTCAAGATATGATTCAAGACATGAAGTACTTATATTTCCATAAGTAGTCAGTTCACCAAGAAAGGAATATCAAATTAATTCAAATAGCATTCAAAAACACCATCAAAATTGTACAATTCCGATACATGTTATTCCCTCTCTCCCAACAAAGCATGAGAAAAGTGTGGGGTAGAATATGGGGATTAGGTGAGATAATATATAATGAAGAATAATGCAAAGTTGCCAAATAAAAAAGACCCAACCAAACCAAACCTACTGATGTTGGATCACCTAAAGCCTACCAATGTTGGACTGCCTATAACCTACTGATGCAGGGCTGGAGTTCTATCACAAAGCCACGGGGTTCCAAGTCCTTAATTTCCTATGCATAATTTCAGATTGAATAGGGAAAATTACAAATTAATATCAACAGGGTACCAAACCAACAGGGTCAGACCTCCCCAACCCACCCAGTTTCTCCAACCATGTACTGATATTGGATCCCCTAAAATCTACTGATGTAGGCTTGCCTAAAACCCACTGGTGTTGGATTGCCTAAAACCTACTGATGATGGAGCATGTAATACCATTATGTCACCCAAGGAATCTGCATCATCCACTTTGTCAATACTAAATGCTGTGATTTGAAATAGTGAATACCTTTCTTGCATCAACATGTGATTCCCCAAAGAGATGGTAGAGGAAGAAGTTGCTCGGTGAGCTTCAACAAGTCCAGTACATATATTTATTCCCCAATTTGTGCTCAGGGGCTTATTCTATATAAATACCAAATAAATATTAACACACCCCTTATGTGCACATGACTTACTTACCAACAACGCCTCAAGGTTGTTTACTTTTAGCTTATGCATTACCTGCTAGTTTGTGAATGCAGATCGACAATTTAGCATTCTATGTATGAAAGCTATATGATTTAATTACATGTTGGGAACACCAATAATTATATGAAAACTCCACCCATACACACATACCAGAAAGGATATAATCATCCTTCTTGAAGTGCTTGCTGCATGCCTTCATATACCTTGATGCTTTCTTGCCCATTTTTAGAATGTCGTGCCACTTTTTCGAGAGTACTTTATCTATCGGGAAGCGATGAAAGCTGACTTCAGGCTCCTTCCTGTGCAATGTCTTGCATTGTGGAACACAACAATACGTATTGGACTTGCTCACCTTATCCATTATGTTCATAAATATGCAAGAACCCTCACACTCAAACTTCAAAGACCTGAAAAATTACTCGCGTAACCTCAGTGCTAGCCATTTCCATTCATGTTTTTTTGTTGTTGTAGCGCGCCAGATGTGTCACACTTTTATCTAACACACACAGTAGTTCAACGTGTCTGCCGATAGGTGGCAACTCTTTCGTCTTGAACGGTGAATATCATTTTCAAATGATATAGTCATGTATGAAGCACAAACCTTTGCTTGATATATATTCATATATGAAGCAAAAACCACATAATCTATTCCCCATTAAGCCTGTAATCCGACCTGCCGCGTCCCTGCCGTTCATCTCCTTGCACAGAGGGGACACAGAGGGCACAGGGTACATGTGTCCGGTCATGACAAGGTGGCGCCCATCTTACCAGGAAAAATGGTCCTACAGTGAGGCTCAAGTGCAACCCTTTCTAATTTGTCACCTAAAGGCGCCCCTCAAGATGGAAATGTGCCCCTTATAATAATTGAATGCACCCCCTTGAATTTTCAGCCGAAGTCTCCCTTCCAAGGCCCTCGAGTGCGCCCCTCTGGAAATATTCCGCTGAAGACACCCCTGAGGGCTCATCCAGTGGCTAAGAATCCAGAGGGCGCATCCAGTGACAAGAAGAAGTCCTATTTTTGGCTTACAGATACGGCCGACCGTTTGATGTAGGTTTCATGAAGATCGAGCCAGCGGTTGCCGAGATTGGCCATGTCTGTAAGCCAATAATCTTGCTTTTCACAGATTTGGTGACCTTTTGACCTGATCCAAGGTCACGAAAGTCAAAACCGCACGAGTCTGGCACACGGCCGACCGTTTGGAGAGGGTTTCATGAAGATCGTGCCAGCGTTTGCCGAAGTCGGCCATGTCTGTAAGCCAAAAAACAGGTTTTTTCGACGATTTGGTGACCTTTGACCTGACCCAAGGCCACGAAAGTCCAAACCGCGCGTCTCTGGCACACGGCCGACCGTTTGGTGAAGGTTTCATGAAGATCGAGCCAGCGGTTGCTGAGATCGGCCATGTCTGTAAGCAAAAAATGTGTTTTTCGACGATTTAGTGACCAGCAGGTTGCTTGGACTTGGCCGATCGTTTGGTGTAGGTTTCATGAAGATCGAGCCGGCGGTTGCTGAGATCGGCCATGTCTGCGAACCGACATACACTATCTGTTGATGGTGTATGTCAGATGGTATCTGTTTTTTAGACCATCCGAGCGAACACCGAAACGAGCCCATTGTAAAAGTGCGCTGAATTCGTAAGCATCCCACGGAACAGAAATTTACTACTGAATGGGCTGGAAACGGTAGGTAATGGTAGGTAGCCTACATTTCGGAGGAAAAAGCAGTATGATGATGAACGGTAAGTGACATATCATTGCATCAAATCAGCGAAAATTAAGGTATAATTGGAAATCAAGGTAAACTTTGATTCTTTGGAATTCATATTTTGAATACAGGGTATTTTAACATAAAAATGATAATGCGACCACTCATTTTCTCCGCAAATGATTACTTTTCAGTTGGCATAATCTTCACTCTGCAAATATAGCACATCGAGTATAATTATCTGTACGTGGTGTGTCATAGACATGATAAAGAAGAATTTCAACAATTCATACACTCAATTTAAGACTGACATTGGAAACCTGATGTTTCTGCCTTAATTCGACATTTATTTCCAGGATTGAATACTCCCAACCATGGGCACAAAATGACCAATGCAGTCGACGCGCCCTAAAGCACAAATCCACCACCACCACCACTCCCAACTTGACATGTCCACAACCTTCCACCAAGGCGGGAAGTTCCTTGCGATGCTGTTATCGTTAAGGGCAGTGCTGTAATGTCACATATTTGATGACATGGCTGAAAAATGTTTTGGATGATTCTGGTTTTCTGCTTAGGTTAGGTTAGGTTAGGTTGGATTATATTATGCTATAATATATTTTCTATATTATGTTACATATCTTAGTCTAGATGATATATTTATTTAGTAGTCCGTAGACAAACCACATGCAGCCATGTGTGCCACTCATATCAGTGTAAGCTTAGCCTCATGTTGCATCGGTTGTGCTGCAGTATCTTAGATAATTATTAAGCTTTCTTTTGAGGACAAGCATGTAAGTTCATAATTTTTCTGACAACATAGTGCCATTCCATGCTGGGTTATTTGCTCAAATTGTTGTTGCTTGAATTCCACTGCCACAAGATTCAAAAGTTCCTTCTTGAAGCATCAGGGCTGTAAGTTGCAGACCAGTGCCCAGAGTCGGAAACTTGCTTTCCGGGTTGGGAGTCGGAGTGCATACCGATTTCTTCCGGAGTACATTTTCATGGACATTATTTTTTTATGCATGGAATCTGTTCACCAGTAACTGACTGGAAAAACCTAAATCAGTACCTACATAATATGCATAAGTAATATCATTCTCATTTTTGATCAAATAAAATGCCAAAACATACGAACAAGGAAGTAAACAATGGATGGCACCGCCCGGCAGTGACCCGTAATAATCAGCACTGTTTCGTTTCTTATAACTCACAGGAGAAATGTGTTTTCCTTTCACTGTTGGTCTCAGTACAAGGCTAGCCATATGAAAAACAAACAAAAATACTTCACACTTCACCCTCAGCTCAGAGTGCATACCTACCTACGCAGCCAATTTCCCACATAATATGAATGCAACTCCGCTACCGCACACGCCAACAGTTGGATGTGATCAAAGCAAAGGATCAGTCAAGGTCTTGTGTTTACTGTTAACTTGTGTGGACACTGTTAACCATGTGTTCAAAGTTGCTAATGGTTATGACATCATATACAAAATACCTTGCATTGATTGGTTGACAGACAGATTTCAGAACAGAAAATGCTAATGCAGCCAATTCTGATCGGTGGCCTCCGGGACTCCGGAGACGTCTCTTAAAACTAAAAGTTTCCCACTATAGGGTGGCAGGAACACACATATTCCAAGACACGGCTCCAGAGCCGGAGAAGTGTTCTCAGTGCGCATGTGCATCATCTTGCAAGTTGCTGTTGGCGCATCGTTGTCGGCAATTCCGGTGGTTGAGATTGATGGAGTGTGTGAAGCTGTGGTCCAGCTGCCGACTGCTACACAGTGATTAGTTTGAGTGGTAACCATAAGTGGAATAACCAGCGTTTTTTTGGGTGTCGTTCTGTGTTTGTTTTTATTGATATCTTCGTTCCCACATTTGTGTCTGAGTACATGTGAAGCCCATCCTATCCAGTATGAACCTGGAGTGCAAAAATGTTTTCAGAGATAAAATCTCTTGAGAAGTGCCTTAATTCCCACCCTGCCAGTGCCTATGATGTCATCAATTGTATTGACTGCCATTGACTTAAAAGTAATCATTTGCTGAGAAAATAAGTGGTTGCATCGTCTTAATCACGTCAAAAAGCATACTATTACATACAAATCCCCAAAACCAAATTTTACCTTGATCTCCAGATTTGCCAAAATGAATAATACTTGTATACAAAATCAAAAGGCATTTCCTGATGTTTTGACTTCATTACATTCATCAGGCCCAGGGAAACTACCTACCTACATATGTATTGACACTGATAACATGTTTATAAAATTGTAAAAATCACTGTCAAATTCACTTATTTTACCACCGACTTCAGCACCTTTTCGGAACATCACACAGCTGTTAACACAACACATGTTTTGCACATGGCTCAATTCATGGTTTGATGAGCAACACCTGGATCAGGATAGCAAATGCAATTGTAGGGAAGATTACAAATTATTTATCCAGGGTCAATACATCACAATGGAACAGTCTTTTTATGATCAACTGAAGGTAACTACAATTAGGCTGGCTTGTTTGAATATAAATTTGAAATTAATTAATATTGTAATCTGATGTTTTTAGTAGATGCAGTTGTTTCAGTGCTTTCCTTACCTTTATTGTTGCCTTTCCAGATGGCTGATGGCCATGACCAGACTCTGATGACCAAGATGAGGTCAGAGAGTGTCTCTGACATTGATGAGAAGCTTGGCTACAGGGACACTATCAAGGTATAAGCATATGCAGCTTGTCAGTGCAGTAATGCTATGAAGCTGAAAAAAATGCTTAAGATACAGTGGATCATCAATCAAGGAAAGTTCATAAATTGAGCTTGCTGTTCTCTGTGCAGATGAACAGTCATGTGTAATCTTCATTTGTGATGGTGAAGAAGCTGTTTCATGACTTGGCCATGCTGCAATATTTTCTCTGGCAATAAACTAGGCTAAATGTTTTGGTTGTTTGAGCTGTTAATCAATTTGAAGTAACATGTTGAATGAGCTCTGTGCAGCTTGTTTCAGGCAATGTGTGTAAAATGTTAAGCTTAGTCTTCATTTGCACCACTGGGGTTCAAGTCCATCGGGGTCAGGTCAGCCCACTCCAGTTTGGGTTGGCAAGCTTCTGCCATAGATGGCTCTTGCTGGTGTATGCCATGATATATACTCAGGGTTAAAATAATGGTTTTTCATTAGGTGTGAGAGGTCGAAACGAGCACAGTAGGATGTCCAAATTTGCCATGGAATTAGTGTCCTTTAAAATGATTTTGATGTCATTCAGACTCAAATTTGATCCAATGGTTTAGGTACTAATAATGGCTGCACCTTTATCATTTGTTTTGAGATTCATAATTTAGGAAGAGCTATATTCAGGATAGGAAGAATAATGCCTATGCTATACAATGGTATTGTAGGCCGAATCACACTATATGAATTCCCTTTACCCGAAATTGCATTGTGAAATGTTCATGTATCACCATTCATTATCAAGAGCATGAATGTGATACTTATACCCAATATAATGTTAGAAGGGAAACATGAAGACTTCATAAGCACTCATCAAGGAACAGGATGTCAATACTTCTTGGAGAAGGATGTTGATTGCATGTTCAGAAAGTGGTATATTCCACCCTATTTCACAAATAATTTATCACTATATACTAGCTCACCAAAAGTGGTCTTAGCCATCTGCTAGTTTAAGCAGGCTAAAGTGTGAATCTACTGCGCGTGTGCGTGTGCGTGTGCGCGTGTGCGTGTGCGTGTGCGTGTGCGTGTGCGTGTGCGTGTGCGTGTGCGTGTGCGTGTGTGTGTGTGTGTGTGTGTGTGTGTGTTTGTTTGTTTGTTTGTTTGTTTGTTTGTTTATTCATAGTTCTATGTAGGATAGCACTATGAAATGTTGCGTCAGAAAGGGCAGCCGAATTTGACTATGGCACCAAAATGTTTGCCCACTCTAAAATCAAAATTTCCTTTTTCGGATTTTTTTTGACATTGACGTTTTCATTTTCTTGAATTTTTATTTTCTAATGGGTAGTAATGACAAAATGATTGGCACCTTCAGCCATTGGAACTGTGTGGGAGCAGCAATTATCATAGACATAAAGTTACAGACAGCCCAACCATTGGGTGGGATATGCAGTTTTGTTTTGATGCAGGATGCTCCTGGTCTTGGCAGGTCCATTTTGTAGCTTGTTCCGTGATATTCTGAACACAAGCCTATGTTTGGTATACATCACCAATGAGCTTGGTCCATAGCCATTCTGCGGCGTGCGTGCTGCGACCAATTTGACACCAGCGCCGCTCACGTGTGCCGTGCTAAGTCACCAGAGTTATTTATCATACAAACCGATTGGGGCGCAACGTCCGCAACTGGCGGAAACAAGTTCCGCCGACCGGATTCGAACCCGTGTCGCCAGGAGAACGTGGCGCGGGTGAAGCGGATGCGCAAGGCGCTGGAGGACTGGCGCGAGCTGCTGGCGCCCGCCTACAGCGTGCTGGTGTGGCGGAAGGACTGGCACCCCGTCCTGCTGTCGGGCGTCATCACCCTCCTCTTCTCGTGAGTGACGTCATCACCCTCCTCTTCTCGTGAGTGACGTCCGGGCGGCTGGCGATCCGGTCACGTGACTGTGACGTCATCGGCGGCGGGCTCGTGTCTGTGGTCGGCGGCGGGCTCGTGTCTGTGGTCGGCGGCGGGCTCGTGTCTGTGGTCGGCGGCGGGCTCGTGTCTGTGGTCGGCGGCGGGTTCGTGTCTGTGGTCGGCGGCGGGCTCGTGTTTGTAGTCGGCGGCGGGTTCGTGTCTGTGGTCGGCGGCGGGCTCGTGTCTGTGGTCGGCGGCGGGCTCGTGTCTGTGGTCGGCGGCGGGCTCGTGTCTGTGGTCGGCGGCGGGCTCGTGTATGTGGTCGGCGGCGGGCTCGTGTCCGTGGTCGGCGGCGGGTTCGTGTCTGTGGTCGGCGGCGGGCTCGTGTATGTGGTCGGCGGCGGGCTCGTGTCTGTGGTCGGCGGCGGGTTCGTGTCTGTGGTCGGCGGCGGGCTCGTGTCCGTGGTCGGCGGCGGGCTCGTGTCTGGTCGGCGGCGGGTTCGTGTCTGTGGTCGGCGGCGGGCTCGTGTCTGTGGTCGGCGGCGGGCTCGTGTCTGTGGTCGGCGGCGGGTTCGTGTCTGTGGTCGGCGGCGGGTTCGTGTCTGTGGTCGGCGGCGGGTTCGTGTCTGTGGTCGGCGGCGGGCTCGTGTCTGTGGTCGGCGGCGGGTTCGTGTCTGTGGTCGGCGGCGGGTTCGTGTCTGTGGTCGGCGGCGGGTTCGTGTCTGTGGTCGGCGGCGGGCTCGTGTCTGTGGTCGGCGGCGGGCTCGTGTCTGTGGTCGGCGGCGGGTTCGTGTCTGTGGTCGGCGGCGGGTTCGTGTCTGTGGTCGGCGGCGGGTTCGTGTCTGTGGTCGGCGGCGGGCTCGTGTCTGTGGTCGGCGGCGGGCTCGTGTCTGTGGTCGGCGGCGGGTTCGTGTCTGTGGTCGGCGGCGGGTTCGTGTCTGTGGTCGGCGGCGGGCTCGTGTCTGTGGTCGGCGGCGGGTTCGTGTCTGTGGTCGGCGGCGGGCTCGTGTCTGTGGTCGGCGGCGGGCTCGTGTCTGTGGTCGGCGGCGGGCTCGTGTCTGTGGTCGGCGGCGGGTTCGTGTCTGTGGTCGGCGGCGGGTTCGTGTCTGTGGTCGGCGGCGGGATCGTGTCTGTGGTCGGCGGCGGGTTCGTGTCTGTGGTCGGCGGCGGGTTCGTGTCTGTGGTCGGCGGCGGGTTCGTGTCTGTGGTCGGCGGCGGGTTCGTGTCTGTGGTCGGCGGCGGGTTCGTGTCTGTGGTCGGCGGCGGGCTCGTGTCTGTGGTCGGCGGCGGGCTCGTGTCTGTGGTCGGCGGCGGGCTCGTGTCTGTGGTCGGCGGCGGGTTCGTGTCTGTGGTCGGCGGCGGGCTCGTGTCTGTGGTCGGCGGCGGGTTCGTGTCTGTGGTCGGCGGCGGGCTCGTGTCTGTGGTCGGCGGCGGGTTCGTGTCTGTGGTCGGTCGCGTGTGCGTGTTTGTGATGTGTTCCTAGTGCGGTGTGGTGTCCGTGATGTCGCCTGGTTAGGTGTGACATCTCGGATGTGTCCCTGGTTAATTGTGACGTTTATGACGTGTCCCTAGTTAGGTGACGTGCCTGATGTCTCCATGGTTAGGTGTACAGTTTCCGATGTGTACCTAGGTAGGTGTGACATCTCTAGTGTGTATCTAGTTAACTGTGATGTTTCTGATGTGTCCCTAGTTAGGTGTGATGCCCTTGCTCTGCTCAAATTGAGTACTCCTATGTTGCTCCTATCCCCATCTTCGGGATATATCCCCTGTATGGCATGCCATGTTCCAATTTCCGTACTCCCAGATTGGGCACAAGATGACGATAGCGGTTGAGGCGCCATAAGACTCAAATAGCCATCTAACTCGCCGCATTATCAGACGTGCATGATGCGTGTCCAGACTGACCTGGATGCGCGTGCGACCCCAGGCTGGTGTGGTACGTCAGCCCGCCGCTACTCACCCTGGTGGCGCTGGTCGGCATAACGGTCACCACCGCCGACTACGTGGTGCCGGCTCTGTGTCAGGCGCTCTTCCGGCAGGAGGACTGGACCGCCGCCAAGGAGAGGTCGGTCACCGCGTGCAGACTCACTGCTGCACTCCGAGGGGGGGGGGGGGGGGTACCTTTCTCCCATGCACCCGTGTTTCGAGTGTACACTTCTGAGTTGTTAGCGTGGAAGGTGGGTGAACGAGTCCGCCGAGGGTGAAGTGGGCCAGAAGGGCCCACTTCAGCTTTTCCCAGACCAGTTTCTCTCACTTAGAAAACACGCGTTTGTGTTGCGATGATGATCCCATGGTCACAGGAACCAGGAGTGGGCCAGGGGGGACAGCGCCCCCACCCCCAACTTTGGATGAGTTTAATATTGACTCGATATCCGTTGCATGGGAAGAATCGACTTTAAAATAGTTCTCCCAACTTTGAGACGGTTCCCGCACCCCTGGCTGAGCTGGATTGCATTAAGTAAGAAACAGCACAAGACACAGTGTCAGACCATTGCTTCTGGATGCTCAAAATTAGCTTGTGTGTGGGGTAAGAGTATCGCAATGATGTCGGACACGGAGGCGCGCGGCAGGCCGACCGTGCCCTGAACTTCCGAAATTTCAGTGGAGACCCACACTTAATGACATTTTTAAAACAACTTGTTCTTAATATCATTGAGTGCCATTTTTGCTTTTTGCTGCAGGCTATGATATTTGCGTCTTTAGAAGCGCATATGGCTTCTGGCAGCAGCACTGTCGATTGGTAAAAGCAACAGATACACACACTACTGCTGACATCACCATCATCATCGAACCACCAGCAAAGGTCATAGAAAGTAGCTCATCAGTAGGCATTTTGCATACACATTTGCACATTTTCACATCAGTTTGCTTCTCTGACATCACCATCCTCCCCCTCCACTCTACAAAATCAGTTTCAGGACCTTGTGCCACCCACACTGCAACTACAGATGTACTACACCTGTACTACCACCACCGCGACAATTCGACATGCAGTAGGAAAGTTGGAACTACGTGCGCTGCATTACACAGGAACCAAATTGCGGCAGGAGTGATCTATATTTCGACCAAAACTCATTCAATATGCGTGGAACTGGAGTCCGAGGCACTCTGGTCCACACTTTTCTTTGCCGAGGATGGTGCACTTCGTAATTGCACGCAATGTGGAATTACCAACACAGGTTGTGCCGGTTCCCCAGCCGCCAGCACTCACCCCCGAAGTTGGCCGGAGTAATCTTGGTGTGTGTCGACGGGCTGCCGCGACAGCGCAGTTGCGATCCGCTCCCGAGCGGGGCTGGAAGCACGGCGTTGTCCGTGATGCTCGTCATCCAGAACATTCCAGAACATTGTCAGAAGATTATCCTCTCCGGCGGAAAATATTCACCCCTCTTTCGCCAAAAGATGAATTCAATTGTTTGACAATAACTGCAAGCTCGTTGCTGTCGGACACCCATGCCCGAAGCTGATCGAGGATACAAAGAAGAAGTTATTGGCGTCAGAAACAGAGAACGAATTATCCTCTCCGACGTAGAATGGCCGGACATTTTCCTCTTCAAGTGCAGGATTCCAAGCCATAATCCCAGCCCTGTGGGCGAGAGTGCTGCCGCTGCGGTATGAGGCCAGATTCCTGTGTGTGCCGCACCGGCCTCTGGCTCTCGCTCTTACCGTGCTCCTGATATTGCCGTGCATTCATCACCGTCGTTTGTGTTGCGCTATGGTGTGAAACGCTACTATAAAGTGATATTTATCGAGCAATATGAATGAAAATACGCGTGTAGGCATATCAGCATAGCAGTCATGCTCAAAATTCGAAATTTATAATTTAAATTGATTGCACTTGGGAAATTCTTAGATCACTCTTAAAGCACTTACCTTCATCAAAGTCTTCCCGGTCAGATCCTCACACCCATCTCAGGGGTGGGGTTCATTATAAGCCCCCATCTAATATCCAAACTAAGCGTTGCACGAACACGAAAATGGAATGGGCGCTATATCACCTGTGCAGTCGATGCGCCCCTAAACCACAATAACTAACGAACACGAAAATGGTGTCATCGGAAAGCGCTCGACGAGTAGGGCCAGAAACCACCCCAATAAGTTTTACCCCTCAAAACGTGACGTCACTAGGAGGGCTATGTGATCACAACTGACAAATGTTTTGAGCTCTGGGGAGTTAATTTTAGGGTAATCTTTTTTGTAACAAAAGATATTTGGAATCAGAAAAGGAAGGCGAACTTAACTATGGTACCAAAATGTTTGCCCACCCTAAATCAGTATTTGCTTTTTGGGATTTTTTCTTGACATTGAGTTTCTCATTTTCTTGATTTTTTTTTGTATAATGGGTAGAGCGCAACAGGAAACCTTCCCTCCTAAGAAGTGCCTACTTCAGCCAGAATCTTCTATTTTAACACGCGCCCTGGAGGGCCTCTGAGAATTACGCGCACTGGAGGGGGCGGATTCCGCCCCCTAAGATCTCGGCTCCTAGTAAAGCTGGAGGAACGAAATTCGCAGGGTGGATGGGCACGGTAGGGAACTCTATTGTGTGCAATTTTCGTGACCTTAGGTCAAATGAGGTCAGATTGGCAAAATTTTCCGGTTTTGCGTGGCTTGGCTTGTCATCGTTATGGATCGCTGTGATTGTGTTTAAATACTCAAAAATGGGCATCAATGATGTTTTGGACATTACTAATGATACAATGCAGATGATAGACCCAACATTTGACCTCAGGTCACCTATATAGCACCACTTTATCAGGTCAGTTACCTGTTCCAGTTATCGGAACCGGCCGCCCGCCCGACTGCTCCGTCGGGCAGCTCGGAGCAATCGGCTTCGTGAAGAAGGGAGTGAAGTACATTAATAAAGTATGGAAACGCAATGACAAACAGTACAAATGACAAACAGTAGTGCATTTATGGCAACATTCTAGTTGATCAAGTTTGGTTCCATTAACCTGTCATGAACTTGACCTGACTTGACCTTGGTGACCTAACATGACCTTGAAACTATACAGCATATCCATATGCACCAAACAAGTCCCTAGTGTTGCCTCGAACACTTCCCGTTTGTCAGTATACTGGGAGCGCATCTGCGCCGATTTTTGTGGTCTGGCGCTATAACATTTTTTGACTTTAGCGGCCCCTAACTTGAAAAAAATTTCGGGCGATTTCCATTTTTCTTGCTTTAAGCGACGCGCCGTTCATATTTAAGCAGGTACACCGGAAATCGCGTATATCGACCGGTAAAATCTCCAGTTATTTGTGAAAACCGGAGGAGTGGGCGGATTTCGCCCCTCCAGTGCGCGTGTTAACCCCCAATGGGCAAATATGAAAAACAAATGTCTTCAAAACAAATTTGTTTCTTTAATGTTTAATGAAAAATTATTTTGGTGCGTTTAATTGCATCTCTAAACGTAAACAAATGCTTTAAGTTTCGTTCAAGTATCTTAATCTTTTAAAGTGTGACGACTGGTTGAACGTTTTTAGAGGTGACCTCACTTGGCCTTGAATCACGCGGTGACCGTAGATGACGTAACCTCAAAATTTTCACACATGTCAAATTAATGTGGGAATAGGTATGCCAAATTTCGGCGCGCTGCCGCGTGCCGTTTTTTTTACTATCTGTGCAAAAACCCTTGGGGGGGGGGGGGGATAGTGACCCCTCCCCCGAAACGGTGTCGGTTAACTTCTTAGAGCACTCAAGATATTTGCACTCAATTTGGCATTCAATTTGGCTTCTGTGTAATGCGGCGCACGTATTTCCAACTGTCCTACTGCATGCCGAATTGTCGCGGTGGTGGTAGTGCAGGTGTAGTACATGTGTAGTTGCAGTGTGGGTGGCACAAGGTCCTGAAACTGATTTTTGTAGAGTGGAGGGAGAGGATGGTTATATCATAAAAGCGATGCGATGCGAAAAATGTGCAAATGCATATGCAAAACGCCAATTGGGCAGGGTGCGGCACATTGGTCACGGGGCAGGGTGCAGCATATGGGTTACTGGACGGAAGCCTTTGGATGTCCCACCCCCTAACCCTCCCATGGGAGTCACACATAGGAGTGAGGATCACGGGGCAGGGTGTGGCACACGGATCACGGATCACGGGGCAGAAGCCTGTGGGTGGCTCACCACTCCATCCCTTCTGTAGGGGTCAGGCGAACAAATGACGTCCTGGTCGCCGCTCCTTCTGGCTACGGAGGGGCGCTTAATTTAGATGGCAGTTTTGATGCGAATGGATGGGGGCGAGTGCCCTTCCGAGAGAATGGCCGTGTCTGTACGGAAAGGTTGTGGGCTCTAGTCCGTCCTGTCGCTACTCTTCGCCGGCAGCCAATCGGCGTGCGAGATTGGCTACGCCACGTGACCGAAGTAGTCGACGTGCCGTAACACCAACACCAACAGCCAACCATGCTATGAATGGACCTGAGGCGTAGATCTTATCTGGCCTCGTCTGACGTCGGGTTGGACTGTGTCGCTGTACGTGACGTCGGGTCAGACTGTGCCGCTGTACGTGACGTCGGGTCAGACTGTGCCGCCGTACGTGACGTCGGGTCAGACTGTGCGCTGTACGTGACGTTGGGTCAGACTGTGCCGCTGTACGTGACGTCGGGTCAGACTGTGCCGCTGTACGTGACGTCGGGTCAGACTGTGCCGCTGTACGTGACGTCGGGTCAGACTGTGCCGCTGTACGTGACGTCGGGTCAGATTGTGCCGCTGTACGTGACGTCGGGTCAGACTGTGCTGCCGTACGTGACGTCGGGTCAGACTGTGCCGCCGTACGTGACGTCGGGTCAGACTGTGCCGCTGTACGTGACGTCGGGTCAGACTGTGCCGCTGTACGTGACGTTGGGTCAGACTGTGCCGCTGTACGTGACGTCGGGTCAGACTGTGCCGCTGTACGTGACGTCGGGTCAGACTGTGCCGCTGTACGTGACGTCGGGTCAGACTGTGCTGCTGTACGTGACGTCGGGTCAGACTGTGCCGCTGTACGTGACGTCGGGTCAGACTGTGCCGCTGTACGTGACGTCGGGTCAGACTGTGCCGCTGTACGTGACGTCGGGTTGGACTGCTGCTGTACGTGACGTCGGGTTGGACTGTGCTGCTGTACGTGACGTCGGGTTAGACTGTGCCGCTGTACGTGACGTCGGGTCAGACTGCCGCTGTACGTGACGCGGGCAGTGTGACTCAGCCGTGCCGTGGGTCGCAGGGAGTTTGAGCGCACGTGTCTGCTGATTGCCGAGATGACCTCGGGGGTGCAAGGCGGATGGTACACGCTGGCTGGCTGGAAGCAGGACAAACCGAAAGTGGTAGGTCGCCCATGTCTGCGCCGGCAGTTCGTTTATAGCCGTGTTGGATCATGGCAGTGGTGATCAGTGTTGGACAAAGTTGGACAAATCAGTGTTGGACAAATTGGGTTGTTCCTGAATGTGTGGCATCCAGAGCATTATCATCTCCAAGCATTATCATCTCCAAACATTATCCTCTCCAAACATTATCCTCTCATTTGTCTCATATGGAGGTCTAATGGTGCCGTTTGACAATGACCTGCTCGGTGATAAAGTGTTCAGGATTTACTCGAGAGTGCACGCTAAGATTCTGATTCTGTCATGTTTGAAGAAAATATCCTCCTTGTGTGATTATGCCAAACATTTCTGCCAGACATCCAGGATTGCAAAGTGCAAATCAAACCTTGGTGGTGGTGCGTTCAGCTTTCCCCTAATGCTCCACAATATAGCATATTGTGCTTCACCCCATCATTAGGAGCTAAAGTGCTAAAAAATAAAGCATATTGTGTTTCCTCACTCCGTCATTGAGAACTAGTGCTAAAAAATATGGCGTATTGTGCTTATTCACTCTGTCATTAAGAGCTGTTTTGTCCCATGGCTCTTGGTACTTGTGGATAATAATGCAGTCTGTGGGAAGACATCTCGAATTTCCAGTTTCGTCCCTGCCCCGACCGATGCCTCGCGGTAATAAGGTCTTGAAATGCTATCTTCTGATCAAGGATTTTCACTATTTTAGATATACACACGTATAATCGGGGATTTTTGTCTGTTTTCAGTATTTTGTGGCGATGGCATTTGCTCTCTTCGTTCTGGCGTGGCTGGGCAACAACATCAACAACCTGTTCTTGACGTATGCCCTTGGTAAGTTGGGGTATGAGAGGTATACTGTGTCTACCTCTGTGACTGTGACCCATCCGTGACTGTGATCTACCACTCTGTCGGATTGTATCCAATCCAAATGTGCCGGGTTTGAAAACATTGTGTGCATGTTTTTTATTTCCCTTACTCAGTAATAGGTAGGCAGGAGTGCCCTTCCATACCAGTGTGACCTAATTACGTTAAATTCCAGGGATGAGAAGTAGGTCAGTGTTAGCAAGTGGTGGTAGGTCACACCACTCCCCGCTCGTGTTTCTCGCTGGACAGATCCCGCCACCAGATATTAGCAAAAGATGTTTCTGAAGCACTCTCAGACAAATAGCAAAGCTAGTAACGTCGTCGAGGGCTCCAGGAAAGAGTATGTTTAGGTGTTAATGGGGAACGAATATAAAATCCATAACCTTAAAACCTTGCATTTGTTCTCCTAAATTATTGCTGAACAAAGGAGAAGAAACGAACATCAAGCAAAAGTAATGGCCGGAAACACGATACAAGAAACGAAAATATCATAATAAGACAAGCAGATCATCATGCATATCACATCATTGCCAATTTCATTCAGTGCATAAGTTCATGTTTTATTAATGTATTGCCTGAGATGTTTTTTTCCAAATGGTATTATATCTAAGTACATCTTCAGTCATATGGAAGTGAGAGCAGGTTATTTTATTCCAGGGTTTTAGTGCAATTAAGTGTAACGAAAACATCCTATAATTCATCGCGGAGAAAGGTACTTGGAACTGTTGCCTTGCGTACTTGAAAATGAGTGAAACTCTGATCTCACCATGTTGATGAAGTTGAAACATTTCAGAAAGAGGTGCTGGTAATGATTGGTTAAGAAAGCCTGGCATGATGTAAATACATTGTTCATCAATTATGTCTAGGAACTTAATGTTATGCTTGATAAACCATTGGTATGGTATAAGTGTGGCCTTTATCAACAATCGTAATAACATGCTTCTGCAACTTAATAATCTTGTTGAGCCTAGTGTGGTACATACTTCCCCAGACAACAGCACAGGAGCTTAGATATCACAGGATTATATAATTGTGCAGAAGGAGCAATTCAAAAGTCCATAGAAAGTACCTATATTTTTATATAATTCCAATATTTCTGATATTTTTTGAAGAAATGGCATTGATATGACTTCACCACGCCATGCCTTCATCAATAATTACGTCTATATTTTTTACACAGCTGTACATTGCTATGTGATAATTATTTATTTTAATATGGAGGTCATCACATGGCTTCCTGGGAAATATTTGATAGCCACTCTTTTCAGCATTGATAGATAATCTATTTGTATGAAACCTTGCTGCGATTTTGGAGGTTATCTCATCTACTTCTCTTCGTAATTCAAATTGTTCATTAGCTTGAATAGTTATGGTAGTATTATCTGCAAGTGGGGAAAATCTTACCACATTGGAAACATTTCAGAGATCGTTAATGTATAGACGAAATAGCAGAGGTCCAAGAATCGAACCCTGAGGGACGAAATCGAAATCGAACCCTATTGTGATAATTAATGGTTGGGAGAGGATGTCAAATATATTTGTTCTTTGAGATCTATTTCAGACGTATGAGTTTAGACGTTGATACATATTGTCCCTAATGCCTATGAAATGCTTTTTTTGGTAACAAAACACTGATGTTGATTGTGTCAAGTGCCTTTTTTAAATCCAGATTAATGGCACAAACTAATTTAGCCTTTACAAGAGATTTAGTTACCTAATATTGCATCAGAGCAATTAGCATGTATCTGCTATGATTTTTCTGAAACCAAATTGCAATGGGTGTATGATATTATTTGCATTTAGAAATGAGTATACACTAGAATGTATTCATCTTTCCAACACTTTAGAATGTATTGTTAGCAAAGAGATTGGCCTAAAATTTATTATATTTATGGATACATTTTTACGTCCCTTCATTGATGCACAAGAATTATAAATGCAGCTTTTAATGTATGAGGGAATATGGTAGTGATTGGACAAATATTACAACAACAAAAATATGTTAATACGTTGCAAAATGTTTTATATTTTCCACGCAGAATTTGTGTGCTAATTGTATTAATACCTCCACCCACAGAGCGCAAGGACTTAGTGATTTGTTCAACTTGAGCTCATCAGCATTTGGAATATTGTCCATGTTGGCATGCACATGCTTCACAATATAATATATTGAGTTGTTTGGTGCAGGCATGTTTATCAAATGCAAGCATTTTGGAGAACTGTATGTAATTAATTATTGTTAATAATTTAATTCAAGCACTTCAATGTTTTTCCATTACCTTTGCTGTCGTGGAATGTGACAATCGTCTTGCCTGCCTAATCACATTTCAAAGCATATTTATATACATTTGGTATATATTTTCATTGAGTAAAGTTTTATTCCTAGTATATTATGCAAGTAGCTTAATTTTATTTATTGAACATATAAGCGAAGTGGTTACCCATGGTTTAATTGGTTTCTTTCTTCTACTGGGTTTAAAAGTTTTAGCTAATTGTGTAATACCTGATTCATATGCCTTAATAAGTTTGTTGCACGCTAATGTTACGATCGTGAGAAATGGGCAGATCGTTTCATCTTCCATTGGTTAACGAATGATGGGCATAGTTTACAATAATTTTCTCTCGTGTATTTCAGCCCACTTTATCGTACTGTATCCGGGAATGAAACAGCGCGGTCTCATCAAGCGGTACATGGCCGAAACTATCATATTCATCACCGGCAAACTCCGACCGCAGCGCTCCCAGTCGGCCGGCGGAGCACGCGCCAAGCTCGAGTAGCAGCGCCAGCCGATAGATGGCGACCGCGGCGGCGATGCAAGCGCGAATTGCGTGCTGCTCGCAGCGACTGGTGATGCGTTCTGCCTGCGAGTGACGGCATCAGCGTACATGGGGCTGCACGGAGGAACGCTGGTTTGTCTGTGATTTACGTTACGGTGAATGCTTTCTGCGGTTTTATGTTCCTTCAGCAGTGCAAGATGCTTGCCAATGAAATCTCGCCCGTTTGTCTTGTAACCAGCTGTGGACCAGGCGCGGTAAGCTGTCGGTCTGTCGTTAAACTTGTTTGTTGGCTATTGTTCCGCAGCGAAATGTCGGCAAGGTTTCGGTCCGGGTGGTGATGAGTGTAAACTCGGTTGGCGTGAGAAGTGCTAGTGCAAGGCTCGAGTGGTACGCGTCGCCTGCCACGCGACTGGGCTATCGCATGCGCTGTTGTCTGCCACTCTGAATTGGCTGCCGCGTGGCGCCGCGTGGCCGGCTGGCGGCGGACTCTCCTTCTGTACTCCACGCCCGGGTGGCACGGCCGGCCGCCGACGGTGCTCCGTTCCAGCGCTGCCGGTGTGAGCCGACCGGCGGCGGCTGGTTCTCTCGTGATGCGGCGCCTCATCGCCGTCGCCGTCGCCGCGCACGCTCCCGTCGGTGGCCGGCGCTGGTGAACACGCCGAGCACCTCCGCGCCGAATTGTCTGCGCATGCGCCCCGGGGTGGAGTGGGCCGCGCCGTGGTGGCGGACTAGCCGTGACGTCAGAGTGACGTCACGGCGCAGGGCTTTCAGAGTGATGCGGTGCGAGTTGCGTTCGTTTGTTTGCGTTAGGTTGAAGGGAATGTGCACGCGCTGGTTGTTGCGGCCGGCTGCTTCTCGGACGGTGAGGTCGTCGGATCGATTCCGGACGATGGAGGTTTTATTGAGCAATGATGTGTGTGACAACTGGTTCCGTTGGTAGCGCGGGTGAGCTGAGGTAAGCTCCGGTGGTCGCCCGGCCGGCTCTGCGGGAGGGCGCCCGTGTGGCTGCGGTGCTCCTGCCTTGCCCGCTCACCATATAGTTGGTAGCTTGTTTACGCCGTCACAAGTGCACCCTCGCCACCTTTGTTGATAACAAAATATCACTGGATGTATCCATTTTGCTGACGCCTTCAAGAGGTCATTTTGGATTGCAAAAGATGCTTCTTCGGTCAAATTGAATTACACATGCACTGTGTGTAAGCAAGATATTTTTAGATACTGTTATTTTACCCTTAGATTGTCCTGTCATACTGGACATAAAGACGTCACATGCGAGTCCTGAATCTTGAATTTATGTATAGACACCAACATTGCTGAAGTATATTCGCGAATTCTGCTATGGACGTACTGCATCAACATTCGGATGCAATGCTGAGCAAGATGGAAGCCGACGACATGGCCAGCTTGACCACCAGACACTCGCAGGTTTTCCAAGCAATGGCGACTAACGTCTCCCATCCTCGCTGCACTGCTGCGTGTTTTCCGCTCCGCTGCTGTGTATGAATCGTAGCTGTAGAAGCAATGCACACACCGCTCTGGAGAGCCCGTGGGCGCGGGACGTACCGAAGGGAGTGGCGATGTTCGGTCGGCTGCTGCGGCCGGAGGATGGTAGCCATGGAGACGAGTCGACTGGATGGACTGGATGCACACAACGAGAGCAGTGCGGAGCACTTGTGGACAGCAAGGCTGAACTGTTCAATTCAGAACGTGGGAGTGGATCTAAGGAAGGGGTGAGGAGAACTAACGGATGGGATGTGGTCGAGGCTCGATTTGCTGGAGTGTCTGGTGGTATTTGATCTGGAGGTGTCTCGACGTGGAAAGCTGAAGTACAGTATATAGCCAAAGAGTGAGTGAGTTAATTTATTGTAAAGCTGCTGTGTCGCTCATTTCGCCTGATTTGCACTGTACAAATTCATGTATCATTTCGTCATAGTGAATAAATACATCATGTGATGCCATGCGCTGTTTGAAACCTGATAGTATTAATCCACATCAATTCATGGAATTGCATCCACTCTGCGTCCTGAGGCTGAGAGTGGTCTCTGTATGGGAGTACGAGATCGTGGGTTCTAATTCTACAATCTGTGAAATTATCCGGTACATCCGGCACCCATCGGCGTGGGAAGGCGCTATTGCCTGTGCTGTAGACACTGGTGGCGCAACAGTCGAGCTTGTCGAAAACCCGATGCTCGTTTTGCGAGGGGTCCGTATTGATGGCCAATCGAATCCAAATCCAAATGTGTTCCAGGGATCCTTGCTCGGCCTCCTCATGTTCTAATTTTTTTATAATGACCTCGATATTTGCAGATAAGACACGTGGTGCACGCTGATTACCCACAAATTTTGGTCCGGCAAAACAGATCCCTCCCTCGTCTAATAGCATCGTTCGAACTTACTCTTGCTGGTTTCGACCACTGATGTAATCGGCATGATCATAAAGTAGATACCACAAAACCCGATTCATTTTGTCTGGCTCTCGCTTAAATTGTCGCGGAATGATTACCATCACTGTCAGTTTCGGAGAGAACCCAGTCCCTGAGCGTCCCACAGTGGGCCTTAGCGTGGTCTTCGACAACCATCTCACGTGGGACGCGTGTCTGCCAACGTCAAAAAATGCAACGGTAATATCGGGCTGTCGCACGTGCGTCATTGCATACCCTCGAGCCTACTTCCCATTACTGTCAACGCCCTGGTCATTTTCCGTGTCTGTCTGGCAATTGCTCTCGGAAAAACATGAATGGTATTTGGGAAATCAAAATTGTATTGTGCGCGCTGTCTCAGGCAGGCGCAAATTCGATCATGCGCGAGACAGACGTGCGAGATGAACTAGGCTGACCACTGTCCGTAAGCTAAACAAGCAGCACTCAATTTTATACACAAAATTAATCTCCCGGCGAACCACTGGCCATTGCCTCTCACCTCCAGGCAAATCTCGAACTCCGCTCCTGCAACTTCCACCGGAACACTGATCTGGCGCTTCCACGCGTGAGGTTCGAGGATGACAAGCGTGCGTTTTATTATTAACTGGGCGCAACGTTACGCCACCCTGTGTAGGTTCGCCAACTCAGTGACCTGCCTTAACATGCGCACTGGAAGGGGGAGGGGAGGGGGCGGTGCACGAAATCCACCGACCCCTCCGATTTTTGTAAATATCACGATTTTACTGGTTGATACACGTAATTTTTGCGTACATGACTCAGAATGTCCGGCGCGTCGATTAAAGCAAGAAAAACGAAAATCGGCCGAAAATTATCCATTTAGATGCCGTCAAAATCAAAACATTTCGTAGCTGCAGACCACAAAAAACGTCGCTGACGCACTTCCCGTATGTCAGCAAAAAGGAAGTGTTCTCGGCAACACAAGCGACTTGTTTGATGCACATTATTAGGCTGTATAGTTTCAAGGTCATGCCATGTCACAGAGTTCAAGTCAGGTCAAATTCATGATAGTTCAATAGAATCAAACTAGGTCATCTGGGCGGCTGTCATAAACGCAATTGACTGTCATGCGATTCAGGCCATTTCGCATGTCTCTCCCTATATATTTGAAAACGACTGTTTTGTCATTGTGAACCTGAGGGTTTCCATATTTCCTTCATGAACTTCAGCTCTCTCTCTTCGTGAAGTCGATTGAGCCTGGCCGCCTGCCCGGCTAATCTGGTGGGCGGCCCGGCTCCGGTAACTAGTGAAAGTGTCTGGCCCAGGGCATATTTTAGCATATCGACTGCGTCCCATTTTGGGACGCAGCCCCTCCCGTTGGGACGTAGCCCTTCCAAATTTTGGACCACTGCGTCCCAAATGGAAATATGCTCTCAGTAGGAAGAAGAAGCACAAATGACATGCCCGTTCATTTCCTGCACAGTGAGTATCACTTTGTCTGTTTGCTCTGTGTCCTGTCGTGCCCTGCCCTGCCCTGCCCTGTACCGTGCTGGCGTGCCCTATGCTCAGGTTCTGTGCCCTGACCTGCCCTCAGACCGTGCCCTGCCCTGCCCTCAGTCGTGCCCTGCCCTGCCCTCAGACCGTGCCCTGCCCAATGCCCATTCGTGCCTTGCCCTGCCCTCAGACTGAGCCCTGCCCTCAGGCCGTGCCCTGCCCTGCCCTCAGGCCGTGCCCTGCCCTGCCCTCAGGCCGTGCCCTGCCCTGCCCTCAGGCCGTGCCCTGCCCTGTCCTCAGGCCGTGCCCTGCCCTTTCCTCAGTCGTGCCCTGCCCTGCCCTCAGACCGTGCTCTGCCCTGCCCTCAGACCGTGCCCTGCCCTGCCCTCAGGCCGTTCTCTTCTCTGCCCTCAGTCGTGCCCTGCCCTGCTCTCAGGCCGTGCCCTGCCCTGCTCTCAGGTCGTGCGCTGCCCTGCCCTCAGACCGTGCCCTGCCCTGCCCTGCTCTCAGTCATGTCCTGCCCTGTCCTCAGTCATGTCCTGCCCTGTCCTCAGGTCGTGCCCCGCCCTGCCCTCAGTCGTGCCCTGCCTTGGCCTCAGACCGTGCCCTGCCATGCCCTCAGACCGTGCCCTGCCCTGCCCTCAGACTTTGCCCCGTCCTGCCCTCAGACCGTGCCGTGCCCTACCCTCAAACAGACCGTGCCATGCTCTGCCCTCAGTCGTGCCCTGCCCTGCCCTCAGACCGTGCCCTGCCCGGCCCTCAGACCGTGCCGTGCCCTACCCTCAGACAAGCCGTGCCCTGCCCTGCTTTCAGACCGTGTCATGCCCTGCTCTGCCTGCCCTCAGGCAGTGCTCTCAGGTCGAGCTCTGTTCTGCCCCCAGGCCCTACCCTGCCCAGCATTGTGCCCGTTTCTGCACAGGGGCGCAGGGACTATATTCAGGTTGAGGGGCAGGGGCGTTGCCGACGGGGCTGGGGGGTGGGGTTGGGGGCTCCGGACCCCCACTTTTGAAAATCGGCGTATCTCTCATCATTACGACCCCCACGACCCCCACTTGGATGGCTCGGACCCCCCCTCGAAAATCCATGGCGACGCCGCTATTGAGGGGGCATGGAGGAGGCAAACCGCTTTTCAAATTATTTCTTTCCATTAAATGAAACGTCATTGGGCTACTGTTTAATTTCGCCAAACTTGGGGGCTACCCTCCTGCCCCCCGCTTCCTGCGACCCTGTTCCTGCCCTTATTGCCCCGTTCCTCATACTCGCCAGAGCCCCGACCGAACTTCTGCCGGCACGCCCCAGCGGACTTCACTCGAGTCGCAGTGTCGGGCCCGCCATGAAGCCGGCGCGGGCGGGAGCGCCTGGATGTTAGACTGTCCCGGACGGAATCGCCCGCGAATTTTTCCCAGATGGCGCGGCGGGCAGAGACGAAATGACAAGCGGATAGGTAGATTGCTGATGCTGTCCGTACCAACTTTTTCGATAGTTTTATTTTTAATGAATTGTGAATAATTTACGGTAAGTTTTGTAATGGCATATATTTTCATTATTTTCTTTTTTTTTTTTAAACAAAGGCCATAAAGTTCTTGTTCAGAACAGCATAGCAGAAGATTAATTAAATCGTAAACAACTTCAAACACGTTGCAGATCGATAGCCCGGTAGTTGCACTATACCAGATTATTAAGAAAATGCCTCGCGCCGAACGAATTGCGAAACGAAAACGTGCTGAGTTGGAAAAAGTAGTGCAAATTGTTCAAAAGTAACCAAGTATTTTCATTCTAGTAATATTACAAAGACATCGCTGCAAGCGTCTGCATCTGGGAACGCCGCAGATGTTGCATGTCCGGAGCAAGGTATGTTGATTGTTGACGCACAGGGCAGGGACGCAGGAACCGGGGGAGGAGGGGGGGTGGGGGCAAGGCCATAGCAGGGGCGTCGCCACCATATTTTGCCAGGGGGGCAGAGCTCCAGAGGGGCCTCCTCAGCTGTGGAGGGGCCTCCTAACCTACCCCCACCAAAACTTTTCTCCTCGGATTTCGTGCATTATTTTTTTTGCAGGGGGCCTCCAAAAAAAATATTAAAATAATATTTGAAATGTAAATTTATATAAATCGCTGCAAGGGGGCCTCCTATGTCGCTCAGGGAGCAGCCTTACCAGTCGAAGTGCATCCTATGCAGGGCCGTAGGGGCGTCACCACCGAGTTTTGCCAGGAGCTGATCTCCAGGGGGAAGTGTGTGGTTTATTTTTTGGTATCCATTCGGGAATGGATAAATTTCGGTCTCTTAGAAGCTTCATGGGGCCTCATGTCTTTGAGAGAGGACCTCATGTCGTTGAGAGGGGCCTCTCAATGGTAGTAAGGGGCCTCAGGTTAACTGATATGGGGCTTACACTCAGCTGCACGGGCCTCTTAGCAGCTTCAGGGCGCCTCACGTCGTTGAGAGGGGCCTCTCAGTAGTAGTAGGGCGTCTCAGATTAGCTGATAGGGGGCCTACACTCAGCTGCAGGGGCCTCTTAGAAGCTTCAGGGGGCCTCACGTCGTTGAGAGGGGCCTCTCAGTAGTAGTAGGGCGTCTCAGGTTAGCTGATAGGGGGCCTACACTCAGCTGCAGGGCCTCTTAGAAGCTTCAGGGGGCGTCACGTCGTTGAGAGGGGCCTCTCAGTAGTAGTAGGGCGTCTCAGGTTAGCTGATAGGGGGCCTACACTCAGCTGCAGGGGCCTCTTAGAAGCTTCAGGGGGCCTCACGTCGTTGAGAGGGCCTCTCAGTAGTAGTATGGCGCCTCAAGTTAGCTGATGGGGGGCCTACACTCAGCTGCAGGGGCCTCTTAGAAGCTTCAGGGGGGCCTCACGTCGTCGAGAGGGGCCTCTCAGTAGTAGTAGAGCGTCTCAGGTTAGCTGATAGGGGGCCTACACTCAGCTGCAGGGGCCTCTTAGAAGCTTCAGGGGGCCTCACGTCGTTGAGAGGGCCTCTCAGGTTAGCTGATAGGGGGCCTACACTCAGCTGCAGGGGCCTCTTAGAAGCTTCAGGGGGCCTCACATTGTTGAGAGGGTCTCTCAGTAGAAGTAGGGCGTCTCAGGTTAGCTGATAGGGGGCCTACACTCAGCTGCAGGGGCCTCTTAGAAGCTTCAGGGGGCCTCACGTCGTTGAGAGGGGCCTCTCAGTAGTAGTAGGGCGTCTCAGGTTAGCTGATGGGGGCCTACACTCAGCTGCAGGGCCTCTTAGAAGCTTCAGGGGGCCTCACGTCGTTGAGAGGGGCCTCTCAGTAGTAGTAGGGCGTCTCAGGTTAGCTGATAGGGGGCCTACACTCAGCTGCAGGGGCCTCTTAGAAACTTCAGGGGGCCTCACGTCGTTGAGAGGGGCCTCTCAGTAGTAGTAGGGCGTCTCAGGTTAGCTGATAGGGGGCCTACACTCAGCTGCAGGGGCCTCTTAGAAACTTCAGGGGGCCTCACGTCGTTGAGAGGGGGCCTCAGGCATGTGCGGACGGGCCTCCCAGCGGTTGTATGTAGCTTTTTGTTGTCGGTAACCTGGGGGCCTCCTGTTTGGCGACAGGGCCTCCCGAAATTTCAGGGGGGGCAAAGGATATGTTTGCCCCCCTGGCTAACGCCAGGGGGGCGACTGCCCCCCTGCCCCCCGGTGGCGACGCCCCTGGGCCATAGAACACCACCGTCCAGGGCGGGCCGCAAAATCTGGCACGGTGCGCGACAAACTACAAATGACAGCAGAATGGATTTAGTATTGCTGGATAAACCAAAGTGTCTTGTATCGAAATCACAATCGATATTATACTATTGTGTATACAAAAATTGAAGTTTTTCGGCATCAAGGAGAGCCCTGCAAGCGCGCCATATCAACGCAATGTAAATAGTTTCAGCCGCTGCCGACCAATGGCCATGGCCGCTGCAGTCACGGTCACGTGGTAGTCACGTGAGCGCGAAGGCGGCTTCTCATTGGTCGAAATGGAGCTTAGCCCTGACGTCATCTTTCCATTTGGCTACACGCTATTTGAATACGGATGACAACCCCCTGCCGGGGGGGCAGAGGGGGCAGCCGCCCCCCAACTTTGGCGAAATTTAACATTGGTTATGGCATTGCATGGGAAGAAAGACGTGAAAATCGCTCACGACTCTCCCCCCATGCCCCCTCAACCTGAAGGCGGAATAAAGTTAGGTACTGCGCCCCTGGCACCAGCGGCGTCGCCACGGATTTTCGAGCGGGGGGGGTCGGAGCCATGCACGGATTTTCGAGCGGGGGGGGTCGGAGCCATGCACGGATTTTCAGTGAGGGTCCAAGGGGGGTCGTAACGCTGAGAGATACCTACACCGGTTTTCAGAAGTGGGGGTCGCACTCGCGACCCCCGTCGGTGACGCCCCTGCCTGGCACAGTGTCCTAGAATTGGTTTCATGCCAGGGTTCAGAGGGAAAATTATGTGTGAAAATTAGCGAAAAGAGTAGAAAATTAGCCATTTTTGGCATGATCAAATCTGGCATCCTCTATCACTTTTAAAAAAATTCCCGAAAATGTTGTAGACTTTCAAGATCAGATCATAGGTCAGATCACCTGAACGCACCTCCAAAAACAGTGCTGGGCATCGCGGAACTTATGTAAGTCCGCGATTTCGCTATTACGCGTTCGCGTAGTACCGAAAATTGATCGCGGAATTTCCTTTTTTAATTAATTCCGCGATCGCGATCGCGGAACATTTTGGACCCTTATTTCGGGAATTTTATTCCGCGATCAGATTTTGACTAAATAAGCACATTTTGAAAGGATGTGCAAGAGGAAAAGCTTCATTCTTATACCTATGCATGTTAATAACTGCTCTTCAATTCATAATTCGATGTTAAATAACTTCATTTACCTATTGAAAGAAAAATAAAAAAAACGGTATCCCTAATTATCCCGATCGCGGAATAAACGACCGCGGAATATTATCCTTATTTAAATAAATATTCCGCTGTCGCGTAATAGCGATCCCGGAACGAGAACTATATGATCGCGGAATAACGATCGCGGACTACTTAACTACCTATTTTGGATCGCGTGCCCATATTTGTCCAAAAATGTCTTGTAGTCGTGCCACGACGTTATTGGTTGTGAGTTTTGAAACTCTCTGGGTTTATATACTTGTTAGTATGCAGAAGTTGTATATTTCGGATTTTTCGTATCGGTGACCTGGTCATATCATTTTCGCGACCTCCCTATTATAAGTCAATGGAGCAATAATTTCATTTTCATTTTCATTTATTCCTTTATCACCAACGGGCGTCACCCCAATGACAGATGAAGTCAACAAACAATCTAGTACCTACCTACCTACCCGTTATACTTACGAATCAGTCTGTTCAAAACGTAATCCCCCTCCACCTCCCCATCTTTGAGAACGCTTCTACGCCCTGTCCGTCACTTTAAAAGAAGATAGTCGTCTAGTAGAGAATGCGATTTCAGATTTTACGATACGATTTTACGTTAACAATTACTACTTAGTATTTTCATAACGTGTATTTGCATTTCGCTTCGATATTCACTGATTCGTGAAATACCTATACTATCTGATCTGATCTGAATCTGGTTCTGATAGTTAATTCTGTTTTCTATCTGATTCTGTTTCCACCGTATCTGACTGAAAATCGCGTGACATAATGCCACTGAAATGACATTTTCTTACAGAATCTCTGGCCGATTTTTTCTGGCCGAAGTGGACGTGAAAGTTTCAGATATGGTTCTAACAGTTTGACGTCGACAGCTGCCGTCGTTGTGAAGTTATTGGCAAATATTCGGGAGGGGAAGGGCAATCTCCCCCGGCGCCGCGCGGGTTAAAAATAGAATTCAGATGTACTACATATTTCGCTCCCCGTTACGGTGATGGCCGACTTTTTTCGTTCTTCTAAAGCAAAATTTTCACCTTTTCCCTCAGCGCTTCATCTACTGTGATCGAAATAGATGACCCGGCGGATCCGTCCCGCCCTGGAGATGACATGAGCGACTCGGCGGATCCGTCCCGCTCTGGCGACGACAGGAGCGACCCAGCGGATCCGACCAGCCCTGGGGACGACAGGAGCGACCCAGCGGATCCGTCCCGCCCCGGGGATGACAGGAGCGATCCGTCGCGCTCTGGGGCCGACAGGAGCGACCCAGCGGATTCGTCCCGCCCTGGGGACGACAGGAGCGACCCAGCGGATCCGTCCAGCTCTGGGGACGGCAGGATCGACCCAGCGGATCCGACCAGCCCTGGGGACGACAGGAGCGACCCAGCGGATCCGTTTAGCCCTGGGAACGACAGGAGCGACCCAGCAGATCCTTCCTCCCCTGGAGAAGACAGGAGCGACCCGACGGACCCGTCCCGCCCTGGGGACGACAGGAGCGATCCAGCGGATCCGTCCAGCCCTGGGGACGACAGGAGCGACCCAACGGATCCTTCCTCACCCGAAGACAGGAGCGACCCAACGGATCCGTCCAGCCCTGGGGACGACAGGAGCGACCCGGCGGATCCGTCCAGCCCTGGGGATGACAGGAGCGACCCAACGGATCCTTCCTCCCCCAGAGAGGACAGGAGAGACCCAGCGGATCCGTCCAGCCCTGGGGACGCCAGGAGCGACCCAACGGATCCTTCCTCCCCTGGAGAAGACAGGAGCGACCCAGCGGATCCGTCCCGCCCTGGGGATGACAGGAGCGACCCAACGGATCCTTCCTCCCCTGGAGATGACAGGAGCGACCCGGCGGGTCTGTCCCGCCCTGGGGGCGACAGGAGCGACCCAGCAGATCCGTCCCGCCCTGGGGACGACAGGAGCGACCCGACGGATCCGTCCAGCAATGGGGATCCGTCCCGTCCTGGGGACGGCAAAATTACACTCCGAAGGAGTCAGTCAGTGTAACTGCAGGAACTTCCAGTAGTGTGATGTATCATGGTGTGCGACTGGACCTGAAAGCCATGATAACTAGGTTCCCTGAGCTTCAGAGTATTGTCAAGCCGGCGTCCGGCATCATGCGAACACACGTTAAGTGTACCCTGTGTGAAACACATCTAGATCAGGCGAAAAAAATGTCCAGAAATGGGCGGGTTCCCATCGCTTCTGGTGTCCGTGCGGATAGTTCACAGAAGTTAGAGAGGGTGGTGGACCATTTGATGTCACAGGTGCATCGTACAGCCAAGGAGTGTGATAAGCTTGCCAAGAGCTGGGAGGAGCAGAGTACAAAGCATCCCTGGCTGCGGTCACTCCGCGGACACAGTGCTGAACAGTTGGAGTCGCTGGTCAGGATGGCACTGGACGTCTACAATGACTGCCTGATTGAGACGGCATCAGCAAACTCGTGGCCTGCCAGGTCAATGGCGACAATGTGTGCAGACAGACTCATAGCTGCCATGCGTGATAACGGGCCAGACGTGGCTTTCGAGCCATTCGAGCCAACACCGAGCGATCTTCACTATCGAACTCCAGTCTTCTACCGTCAAATGTTATTAGCCATTGAAAAGGTTGAAAAACAAAAGCTTCGAAACATCTTTGATGACTGTGTGACATACAGTATCCAAATCGACGGAAGTGTGGATAAACAAATGATCAACCACAAGTTTGTCAGTGCGCGTCTGGCGCTGTCTGATGCTTCTGTAAAAACCGTGTTCATCACATCGTCAAATCCGGAGAAGCCTGGCGCCGAAGGTCTGCTGCAGGCTGTCAATGATGCACTCGCCATCTGTGGAAACACCGAGAAGCTGTCCGGCATAACGACCGACGGAGAGTCGGCAAACACTGGTCGCCATAAAGGGCTGTGGCGTCTGCTCAGAGATCAGCTCAAGCGCGACATCCTCACCTTTTGGTGCTGCGCTCACCGATCAGATCTCGCAGTGGAGAGCATGATGGACGCGGTGCCAGAACTGCATGTGTGGAAAGACAATCTGTTGGCAGTCAGCTCGTACTTCAGGACCCACCAAGCAAAGAAGAAGCTCCTCGATTCGGTCATGCCAGACGCGAAGCAGTTCCCGCGCCATCACGACGTGCGCTTCGCTGAACATCAACTACAGGTCGTAGATGCTGTCTTGACAAATATCAGCGGCTGCAAAAGGTGTGGGAGGAAACCACAGAGCATGGGGATGCTACTGAAAGGAGAAAAGCCACCGGATACCTTCACACGTGGAATGCAAGGCAGATCTGGATGACTGCTCTTGTAGGCGATGTTCTGGATGTGTACAGATACGTTCAGAAAAAGCTGCAGAGGAGTGATCTGCTGCTGAGCGACATCCTGACCATCAGGGACGCAGCAGCACGCAAGCTCCGACTGATGGAGACCGCACCCTACCCAGGGAAGCGAGAAGAAAAGCATGAACAGCCTGCAGAGACGCCACGCCGGAAAGTTGGCCACAGTCTCGTGCCAACGATGAAACGGGACTGCGCCGCCATCCGAGTGGAAGTCATCGGATCCGCCACATCGTTCCTCGATGCCCGCCTGGATGCAGAACAGGATGAACTTCTGAAGAAAATGGAAAGCCTGCTAGAAGCTACCACACTTGAATCCTTCATCGAGCACGGAAAATCGCTGTCTGAGCAGCTCTTCCCGGGCAGCGCAGGAGAGTTTGCAGACACCGCCTGTGAGGAGTGGCATAAAATTGAAGACATACATGATCTCCCTGAGGATGCAGACAAAGGTGCCAAAATGTCTACACGTCTTCGAAAGCTAATAGGAGCCACGTCTGGTATTGTACAGAAAGTCCTGTGCGGATTATCTGCGATGGCTCCCCATTCAATGCAGACGGAGAGGATCGTGAGTCACCACCACATCATTGTGGATGATCACAGAACTTCCATGAACGAAGAGACTCGAAACGCTCGGCTCCTGATAGGTCTCAACGGGGCTGGAACAGCGCACTATGACCCACGGCCTGCCGTTCAAGAGTTCCTGGGCATGCGTGAACGGCGACGTGGGGCTCCGGATCCAGAGTCGTCCAGAAACCGACCCTACCTCAGCAAGTTTTTTAGAGATGGGTTCAGCGGCATCTGAGGTGAGCTCTTCCTCTATCCCCTGATAGTGATACCTACATGCGAGTAAATGCAAATGTCAGGGGACACATCTTGATGTTACTTGTGATCGAAGACAATGCATGAACATATGCACATTCATCTGATACAAATGCGTAATACATAAGGAACAGAGATGATATTGTGTGTGTGAATGTATCATGAAGGAAGCATTGCAGTTATGAGGGCAATTATGCAGAACCGCTCTTGCCCTGCCCCAGGAAGAAACAAAAACACTTTTTTGCTATTTTTTTTTTTTTTTTTAAATTGTGCCCCTTCAAAAAAATAGTGGGCCAAAACCGATGACTTTTATTTTTTTTTGGGGGGGGGGGTACCTTGCTAGTGCCCTCGGGAAATTTTGGGACGCAGTGAAAAATCCTTAAAATATGCCCTGGTCTGGCCTTATGTCTGGAGTATATCACATGTCCAACCCATTCATTGACCTGAATGTCCCAGAATTGAATATTCCTTTGTATCTTGCGATGGTACTTTCAATGTCGCGACCGCGCCGAGCCCAGTGTGGCCTGGTCGTGACTGAGCCAACATCCACACCAGCCGACACCGCCGAGGCCAGTGTGGCCTGGTCGTGACTGAGCCAACATCAACACCAGCTGACAATGTGCCAACATCCACACCGGCCGACAATGTGCCAACATCCACACCAGGCCGACAATGTGTCAACATCCACACCGGCCGACAATGCGCCAACATCCACACCAGCCCAACAATGTGCCAACATCAACACCAGGCCGACAATGTGCCAACATCTACACCAGGCCGACAATGTGCCAACATCAACACCATGCCGACAATGTGCCATCATTCACACTACTTCAAAATTGTAGTGCAAAATGCAGTAATAATTTTCAGGGTAATCTTAAGGTAAATCCAATACTGTTCACTTCAAACTGGGAAATTGCAGACTTCACTTCACATAGCGTCAAGTTGAAATTGCTAGTCTAGACCGAGCAGAAAGAGCGACTGTGCGCCGATTACAACGCTTGTGGTACATTACTGGGGTATCTGCGCAAGAAAACCCCGCGCAATACCCCCAGCCCCCAGCCAAGGCTTGTCGAGTCCCCAGCAGTAAGTATTTTATTCAAGGATTCATGGCTTTCCGCTGGAATGAAAGCTGCATGAGAGGATTTTCAGTCTTCATCAGACTGGACTTCAGTGTCCTGTGGATTTATATTTGGAAGTTAGGGACGAGTCATTACCAAAGCAGAAACATGGAACTTGAACTGCTATCAAGCTTGAAGGAGATTCAATCAGTCTGGCAGTTTCCTGCAGTCGATTTTTCGTGAAGTGGCAAGTACCCTGCCAATATGTCATTGCCAGCCATGATGTAGAAGATCCATAATATAGCAGGTTCCATGTTCAAATATAAAAAGTAATTGTTGAAGCAGATCTTTTGGTATAATTGGAGATGAAGGTAAATTTTGATTCTTTGGAATTTGTATTTTGAACACAGGGTATTTTAATGTAAAAATGATGATGTGACCACTAATTTTCTCTGCAAATGATTACTTTTCAGTTGGCAAAGAAATACATGATCAAAATCTTCACTACAAATGCAGCACATCTTGTGTTATTATCCGTACCTGGTGTGTCACAGACGTGATAAAGAAGAAATTCAACACTTCATGTACTCTATTTAATGCTCTTGGACATTGAAAACCTTATGCTTCTGCCTTAATTTGACATTTATTTCCGAGAATTCATACTCCCAAACCGACGTGTCCACAATGCGACCAAGGTCGGAAGTTCTTTGCGATGCTGTAATCGTTAAGGGTGGTGCTGTCACTGTGCAACACATCCTCAGTAAGGTTTAGTATGTATATTTACTAAGAGGGGATGTGTGTTTAGTAGGAATATTTACTAAACTTCCAGAAGTTTAGTAGGTGTTACTAAAGTTTCCCATGGAGATATATACAATGTCGCACATATTTGATGACATCATGGCCAAAGAATTTGGTTCACAGGATTCTGGTTTTCCGGTTAGGTTAGGTTAGATTATATTATGCTATAATACATTTTATATATTATGCTACATTATCTTGGTCTAGGTTAGGTTACTTGTGCCTATGACGTCATCAATTGTATCAACCACCATTGACTGAAAAGTAATCATTTGCAGTGAAAATGAGCGATCACATCGTCTTCATCACGTCAGAAATCATACCATTACAAAAAAAATCCAAAAAATCACAATTTACCTTGATCTCCAAATTTACTGATCTTTTGGTATTATTGCCTTAAAAGGTGTTCCCCCCCACCCATTTTCTTTCATAATGGCATGTTACCTAGTTAATGTGATTTGGAAGATGTGACAACTCATTTTCTCTGCTCATTCTTACCTCTCTGTTGATCATAGCAATCATTTCTATAATGCACCATCCATGCCGCACTGCTGTTTTCTGTGCCATAATTTATCCATCCCTCACCTGGTGCTTCTCTGACATAATTAAAGGGACATTCAATACTCCTCCCAGTTGATTGAACACTTTTTCATGTCAAAAATTATTTGTTTCCACCTCTTTATCATATAGGTCACACACCATTATTATTCCACAAGAACACTGATGGAAACCAGAAGGCAGCACCAATCGGGAAATGACTTACAGATGATGTCAGGATAATATATTAGTATTAGTTTATATTAGAGTAGATTTAGATGACACAGGTTTGAAGAAAATTATTATCTGCATCTGATTACCACAAAAATTTCCTCCACATCCAGGATAGCAAATCATAAATCCAACCTTGCTTATGGCATAGAATGCAAAGCAACTGGATCATCTCATTTTGGCAAATACCTAGTGCTTGAACAGGCTCCAATTCTGATTTTGATAGTTGCATGTGTAAAATTCATAGTTGCATGTGTACAATTCTGAAATTTATGTTCAATTTAGTATGCTTGTGACATCCATGGGTCACTGCCAATCAGCACCGCATGCACTGGCTTGTGACATCCATGGGTCGCTGCCAATCAGCACCTCATGCACTGGCTTGCACTCCAGCACACACCATTCCATGCTCTAGTGTGCACCCAAGAACTGTCTATTTCACCTCAGATTACACATAGGTTAGGTCTAATCATACTAAGGATATATTGCAGACTGCAGTATCACATGTTATCATCCCAACTTTCATTGGCCTATATCCCAGTGTCTTGACATTTCAAAACCAGTATCGGATTCAAATGAGAACATTACCTTGTATCCAGAGAAACAATTGGACTGAATTACTTTAGCTTTACATTAGTTTCTAGTTCTCACATTGGCGACGCTACATGACTCAACGGTCGATGTGTCGTAAAACCAATAACCAACCAAAGTGATGAACAAAATATATTGGTAAGTTCCCATTGTAGGGCAACATTATTCATGCTTTGGAAGAGAAGAATGTTCGCATATGATGTTCATGAACATGACTAAGATCATGTGATCACATATTTTCAGTGAAAACGAATATTTTTATTTCGTACTTCATATCAGTTGGTACTTATTGGTTGTTTATTGGTATCAGTTGCTCCGCAAACTCACATATTGAATCTGCATGATGGTGTGGTGTATCTTATCATCAATATGCCAATATAATAATATTGAAGTATTCTGAAATGGTGATTGACAACCCCATGAAAGTAAAGTGTTGCTTGCTATTGCAACCTATCTGTCATCTCATCTTAAAATCATCTTGCTTGTGTAATAAGTTGCTAGCTATTTTCACTTTTGTTTGGTTGGACAGCTTGTGTTCATTTTTTTTCTCATTATTTATGCATGTACTTGGATTAGCATTTGGCACACTGAAACATTTCAAGATCTATTCCATTTCAAATGATGGCACATGGCACACTGATCAACCACTTCCCTGTGTTACAATGGGTGTATCAGTACTGACACTTAAGCCACATTGATAACCACTCCTGATAGCAATTTGAGTGTTGTGGTGGCCATTTATCAGCATGTTCTGCAATCACATGAACTAGAAAATCCTGCCCATCACTGATAACAGTGTTTTCATCTTCATGAGGTCACTGTCCTGCCCAGCTGACTGGTTGTCCATTTTCAGAACAAAAGTGGGTTGGCTCAGTTGATCCGACCCACCTGAAGCTCATCAAAGCTCAAGCTGAGCTGGGTCCAGCCGGTTTGACCATTTTATCGTGACCATCGACACCCGAGCTGCTTGTGTGTCGGACCGGGCGTGACCCGCGGCACCTTGACAGTGGCACTGCTGTCTCCCGACTGGAGGTGCCATGCAGCTGCCGGCCACAGCCGCGCTGCCGCTGGAGCGGCGCGCCGTCGACAGAACAGACGAGGCGGACCGGTTTCGGCAGCAGGAGCGCGACTTCAGCCGCCAGTATTGCCACGTGTATAACTCCCGGCTGGCAGCGCTGAGGCACCGACTGAGGCGGCCTGCCTCTCGCCTCTGGGGTGAGTCAGCTGAGTCCACTGAGGCACCGACTGAGGCGGCCTGCCTCTCGCCTCTGGGGTGAGTCAGCTGAGTCCCTGCTGAGGCGCCTGCCTCTCGCCTCTGGGGTGAGTCAGCCGAGCCTAGTCCTGAACCTGCTCAACACTCGACTGTGGCCCCGGGTGCTGGACAGTCGTCAGTTGTCGCCAGTCGTCGTCAGTCGTCGTCGGTTGGTTGGTTGGTTATTGGTTTTACGACACGTCGGCCGTTGCCTTATGTAGCGTCGC
Organism: Ashinkailepas kermadecensis; assembly: GCA_034440615.1. Taxonomy (NCBI): domain Eukaryota; kingdom Metazoa; phylum Arthropoda; class Thecostraca; family Neolepadidae; genus Ashinkailepas; species Ashinkailepas kermadecensis. The sequence continues at coordinate 58,411 of JAOTOM010002164.1, forward strand.
CAATCTCTCATTGTCGCCGATTGGTCGCGGGCGAAGAGTAGCGACAGGTGAGACTCGAACCCACAACCTTTCGATTGTGAGACGAGCATCTTACCCCTAGACCACTCGTCCCCGTCAGTTGTCGTCAGTCGTCGTCAGTTGTCGTCAGTTGTCGTCAGTTGTTGTCAGTCGTCGTCAGTTGTCGCCAGTCGTCGTCAGTCGTCGTCAGTTGTTGTCAGTCTGGTCCGTCGTAGTCAGACAGTGGACAGCTTGCCATGCAACAGATAACGGGCTCGATCTCCAATTGTAAGTCACGCATTTCAAGTTGCAAGCACATGATAACCAGTTGGTACATGTGGTGTGCAATCATCCAGGAACTGTATGCAAAATACATTTTGAAGTTATTTCTTTCCATGCACCATGGTAAGATTTGAACTCTGTTCAAAGCTGGGAAGGGGTGGTGTCCTCTCTGGATCCCTCCAGAGGTGGAACATTCCATTTGGGGGAGGGGGGGTGTTCACCCCTCAACTTTGCTGAGGTTCTGCATAGGACTTATTGGCATTCACTGGAGAGAAGTGGCAGAAATGGCATCAAAAGGCCAATGTTCTCCCCCTTTGAAAATGTTCCACTGTGGGCCCTTATCCCGTTTTTGCGTTGCTTGTCACACAGGGTATTATATGCTATGTGTGATGTTTGGCTACGTTTGTATGACGCTTGGCATTCGTTTTGCGTACGTTTTTGTAACGTTGGGCGGTGACGTTTGTGCCGACGTGATGAGCTCCTGCCGGTAGGCGATTCGGTGCCCGTTCTGGCCGTCCAGGAGCTGGGGGAACAGCGTGGCGTCTGTGTCCTCCTGGGCACACTATTCAAACAGCAACACCTCAAGCCGTCCATACTGAAGGAGATCAGCCAGGAGGTGAGCGCTGACTCTCAAGTGCCGTCGTGTGTAAGTCACGTGGAGTCGCTGTGTTATTGTGTCGTGTCATGCGGGCTACGTGAGCTGGCGCAGTGCACTGTCCTGGAGTGTTAACGTGCTCCCCGCGTGGCCAGACAGGGGACGGTGTGGCGGCGCACACGTGACGTCATTTGTCTATGGTGACGTCACACACGCATGTGTGACAGCACAATCTGGAGCCGCAGCCGGCATGGGAGCGGTTCATATCTGACAGTGACGTCATTTGCCTGTGGTGACGTCACACATTCGGCATGTATGGCAGCACAACCTGGAGCCACAGCCAGTGTGGGAGCGGTTCATCTCTGACAGTGACGTCATTTGTCTGTGGTGACGTCACACATTCGGTGTGTGTGTGGCAGCACAACCTGGAGCCGCAGCCGGTGCGGGAGCGGTTCATCTCGGACGACGACGAGCTGGTGCTGGAGGACGAGGTGGGCCGGATCCGGCTGGAGGGCAGCGTGGAGCCGCAGCGGGTGGTCAACGGTGAGCGGCGCCGACCGAACTGGCGCGGGCGTCACGGTCGAATCGCCAACAGCCGACTGGCAATCACCCGCTCTACCATTGTCACCGGTTCGATGATAATCACTTTTGCCGTCCGCCTCGTTCAGCATCCGGCAAAGCGGCGTTGCGCGGATGCCTGCCGGCGGAGTGGGACACGGACTCACAGATTGGGCCTTCGATACGCTCCTGATCATTGTTCGCAGTGTGTCTGATGTGGTTGAGTGCGCTAAGAACGCACCTATCTGTTATAGTCGCTCGTTTTAAGCCTCCTTAATCGCCTATCGTGACTGACAAGACCGACTATTCGACTATGCCTTTTATATGTCTCTAATAACTAGTTGTGTGCACTTATGAATCATCGCATTCGGCTCCGGTTTCGCGGTATTCAAAAGGTTATGCGCTTGAATCTAAATGCACAGCTTCATTTCCTATTTCACACCTATAGTACGGTCGAGGCGCCCTAAAACTCAAATAACTAACTAACACCTATAGTACCACAATGTTTGCGCCCATTGGTTCAATGCCTTTGAAATCCCATGATGCGTATCACTTCGGTTTTTGTGGGACAGGGGAGAGAAATCCCATGCTTTGCAACCACAATTCAGCCCCTTCACCCATAAATCCAACGGCTCTTGGCATACTATGTGTGCCAAAATGTAAGAATGTGGTTAGTGGGATAGTCCTTTTGTAATTTTGCTCATGGTTTGTGCTGTATGCATCAGGTAGGACTCGTTGACATTTTGTTTAATGGCAGATAGTTGGAAAGTAATGTAGGATGGCCTGTAACGGTATTAGTTTTTAACATTAAGGTGGGAATATTTATTACAATGCCCGACGTTTCGGTGTCTTACAGGTCCTTGAAGAAGGTCTTCTTCAAAGGCAAAAAAAGGTGAACTACATTAATGTCAAGTAGGACGTGCTACCCTGACCGGTGGGTGTGGCCGCAGGTGTGGTGTGTGCCGTGATCGGCGAGGAGGTCGTGTGCGGCAAGTTCCGTGTGAGGGAGATGTGTTTTGCCGACCTGCCCGTGCAGAGCGTCGACCGGCCGCTTCCCACCACCGACACGTGAGTTGTGCCCCACACTTCCGCCGTAAACCTATACCGAACACATATATAGAACACCTATACCGAACACATATACCGGTCGCTTCCCACCACCGACACGTGAGTTGTACCGGACAGTTCCGCCGTAAACATATACCGAACACATATATAGAACACCTATACCGAACACATATACCGGCCGCTTCCCAAGGGCGCTGTATGACCAACGCAGTCGATGCGCCCTTAAGCCCAAATAACCAACCAACCAACCACCACCGATACGTGAGTTGTGCCCGACACTTCCGCCGTAAACCTGTACCGAACACATATATAGAACACCTATACCGAACACATATACCGGTCGCTTCCCACCACCGACACGTGAGTTGTGCCCGACAATTCCGCCGTAAACCTGTACCGAACACATATAGAACACCTATACCGAACACATATCGAACACCTATACCGACCACCTATACCGTATACCGACCACATATACCGGCCGCTTCCCACCACCAACACGTGAGTTGTACCCGACAATTCCGCCGTAAACATGTACCGAACACATACCGAACACCTATATAGAACACCTATACCGAGCACCTATGCCGAACACATACCAAACACTGCTGAACACCTATACCGAACACCTATGCTGAACACCTATACCGGACACCTATGCCGAACACCTATGCTGAACACCTATACCGAACGCCTATGCCGAACACCTATACCTAGGCGTGAGAGATTGGCGACGCTATATAACCTAGCGGTTGAATGCGTCGTAAAAGAACCCAAGGTTCTTCTTCTTCAACACCTATACCTAACACGTACACCGACCACCTATGCCGAACACCTATACCGAACACTTGCCGAACGCGTGCACCGAACATTTCTGCCGAACACTTCTGCCGAAAACCCACAATGAACTACCCAACTCTTCTACTGAGCCAATGTATTGGCAGTGTCTCTGTTCTACCCGACCCCTTCTGCCCGGTGCTGTTGGTCGTAGTCCGGTCATACCGACTCTCTCCTCTAACAACGTGGTTATCGTACCTGCGTTTAGGTGGTAATGCAGGAATTATTAGTGATAAATGGACGGGAAAACACTAGAAACACGAGCCCGTGGTTTTATTCCACAATTACTCAGTGTGTTTCTTCTTGAAGAAAGCCCTCGTTGCATAGTCCATTTTTGCAAAAAGAAAGCATTTGCGTAATTTCATTGTGGGCATTCAACCATTCAACCTGGTGAAGGAAGACACGATTATTTGCTAGAGATAAAAAATTTATGGATGGTGAAAACCCAGGACCGGACTGGTTTGTTTGCGCTCCTGGCCATGCTCTGACTTATCCTGACATGGGTTGACATTACTGCTGTCTTGTTCGGGTCTACAGGTGGTGGTGACATTACTGCTGTCTTGTTCGCGTCTACAGGTGGTGGTGACCTGACCTGACCTAAAATATAATGCAGATGAATCCTGCTCATATCCAGTCTGGATCTCCCAGTCCATCAGTGACTTGGTCTGACCTGAGCTAACATACAGGTTATGGCTGTTCGTGTCCAGTCTGGGTCTCCCGGCTGCCAGTAACCTGACCTGACCTCACCTGACCTAACACACATGTGGATCCTGCTCGTGTCCGACCTGGGTCTTCCGGGCGCCAGTGACCTGACCTGACCTGACCTAACACACAGGTGGATCCTGCTGGTGTCTGGCCTGGGTCTACAAGCCGGTGGCGACTTGTTCGCCGCGCAGATGCTGGTGGACCTGGTGACAGGTCAGCTGGGGTCGTGTGAACTACAGCAGACAATGGCCGCCGTAGGTCAGGTCATTGTAGCCGGCAACTCCCTCAGCTCCAGCAGTCAGGACAAAAACTTCCTCAAGGTCAGTGTCCGCCGAACAATTCGCCACTGCCAGTCTTCACACGCGACAGGTCGCACCGACGAGCGCATTTGGAGGATACCAGCCGGAGTGTGTAGCAATGTTTCAGTTCGCTGGTGATGAAGTCCAAACTTGAGAAGAGAAGAAAGCGCGATTTCGGTCAAAACAAGTTGAGCACATCTTGAGGGTCAGTATGTGATGCGCGGCTTCGAGCGGACATCCGTGATTTCGTCTTGTCTGTGGTGAGGCGGGTCATTTCTGACGTCTGTTTCTGCCGGGTCGCTGTGACCGTCCCCTCTGCTGCCGCGGACCGCGGTGACCGGCTGTGCCGTCCCCTCTGCTGCGGCGGACCGTGGTGACCGCCTGTGACCGTCCACTCTGTTACGGCGGACCGTGGTGACCGCCTGTGACCGTCCCCTCTGCTGCCGCGGACCGCGGTGACCGGCTGTGCCGTCCACTCTGTTACGGCGGACCGCGGTGACCGACTGTAACCGACCCTGCCCTCGCCAGCGAGCCGCCTACCTGGGCTCTGACGTGACCGACCAGTCGGTGGCTGCGCTGCGCTCGCTGGACGACCTGCTGCAGCAGCTGGCTGCCGGCTGTCCGGTGGACGTGATGCCCGGCGAGTTCGACCCCACCAACCACCAGCTGCCGCAGCGGCCGCTCCACGACTGCCTGCTGCCCAAGGTGACTCATCTGATCAGGCCTGTGTGTGGTGTTCAGAGGTGGTGGTGCAGTGGCTCACAATCTGAACACTAAGCATTTGCACAAAAATAGTGCTTCCATCATCTTAGTCACATTGGTAAACATTGCATTTCAATGAAAATGCCGAGATTTCATAAAACACCTTAAAACACAACTTTTCATATTTTACCTCCATGAAGCATACAAAGAATGGGTAAGGTTAGGTTATGTTAGGTTAGGCTTTGATAGGTTTGATAAAAATGTGGGTAAATTTGTTTTAAAAGTTATTTTTTTCTTCAAAAACATTTCAGGCTATCATATGTTGGGTCTTTCCTTTTGAAATTTGAGAAACAAAATTGTTTGGAAATTTTTAGAAAAAATATGTCATGCATGGAAGGTTACGGGAGGTGAAGCTGGCTATGCCCCATCTTCTTTTGTTATTGTGAACACTACTTTTTAAGGTATACTAGTAATTACCCAACTTCAAGCCCTTTTTTGGGTGTTATTTTCCCTCGCAAGTGAAAAGCATGCATTTGCAGAGGAGACGAGTGGTCAAATCATTTTCAGCACATTCATAAACATTGCATTAAAAAACAAAGTCCAAGGAATGAGAAACTACAGCACCAGGTTTTCTTGTACTTCGCAGCCAGACAAAAACCGAAAGAATGGACCCAACCTTACCTCACCTGATCGAAACGCAATGGAAGGAAGAAGTAAACACCACGCAGCGGATAAATACGCAATTGTGGTTAATGGTATTTAGTGCGGCGGATATGGACAATTTGCATAGCCGGCGAGGAACTATGACCCAAGGCTATTGAACAGCTATGACCTACAGAAAAGGCTAAACATAAATTGTGATAAAATAAATCCCCCAGAAAAATTCAAGGAATAATTATTTTCTTCAATTATCTTAAATCTGTACTTTAGTATCTTAACTCTGGGCCACCCAGATTAAATCCAAACAGTCAAATTTTATTTTTGCGGAGTTGTAGAATATCTGTGTCCGAGTGGCATAAACAGTATTTTTGTCACGAATATGTGGCGCTCTGAAACAATGTATGTCATGAAATCAAAAGACACCGAAATTTCTGGTTGTCTGGTGGTCTATTTTGCCACAAAGTCTTAACAGCTTTGGAGAATGTCTTGGACGGATCTGGCTAATTTTCACGCGTAAATTTTACCTGATATCTTTTATTTAGATCGGCTGCGATTGCTTCAAAAACCCAGAAATACACCTTTTCTCTTCCGTAAGCTGATGTAGAACATCCCAATCTTTCAGGAAACATTCAAAGGCTAATTATTAATTGCCTTTCTTCGGAGTGTTTTAAAAAGCTCCCGAAAGAGTGGGAGCTGGAGAGGCATGATTCACCCCCGGCCAAGAGCCTCTAAATTTCCAATTCGTCCCAGAGAGTGGTAGTTTTCTTTACTAGCCAGGCGACGCATGCAAGCTTCCTTCATTGGAAGAGGGATTACTTCATGTTTTGAATTTGGAAGTCCAGAGATTATATCGTGTGGAAAATATAAGTAGTTGTGCAGTGCGCTGGTGTTAGGATGTAGGTATTTGGATGTTTGATGGACCGGTAGGCGGAAAGTGAGACTCAAGGCCCTCAAGTGAGAGTAGTAATTGCTGTGGTGTGGTGTCGACCCGTCGGTGGGTGTCGTCCTACGTAAGAAATTAGGCTCAATTGAATTGTTCAAATTGAATGCCTCTCATTGCCATTGGTGTGGAAGGGTGAACTATGATAATATTGCGATGCCTGACGTCAATACTTTGGAAGAGCGAGCAACGACTCCTTACGTATGCTTCTGAGTGACGACTCGGATGTCGTGACGTCCGGTAACATCTTTACTTATCTTCGACACGCAAACTTTGATGTGATATATCGTCCTTGATGAACCAAGATTTGATCTCCACTAATGATTATTTGAAGGACATACCGTTTTAGTTTCTCTCTAACCATTGTTATGGGCTCAAAATGACCTTGCTGTCGACGTGCCCCTAAACAGCAATTCACCACCACCACCTATAGATAGATTGCATGGATGTAGGTAGGTTACCTAGTACGTACCTACCTACTAGGTAGGTACTTGGTGCAAATCTAGGTAGGTAAGTTTTACCTAGGTGCATCTGCATCCACATCAACATGCAAGTGCATATGCACCCAGTGGCATACCTACCTAGGGTCTTCACTAATGGGTGGCCCTGTAATGGATGAAGCTTTCTGACTTTGTTCTTGTTTGGACAGAATTGTTTGATTTTTTTTAATTTTGAAGGCTGCTGAAAACAATCATTTTCAGCAGACAAATGCTTTGGCATCAAGGGCTAGTCTGCTTATTTTGGTGTCGGAATACATTATTTTTTACTCCTATGGGTTTGGTGTCACTCCAGTGCACCTAAGCATGTATTCATGCACATTGATTGTGCACTTATGAAGTGTTTCAGGATATTGTTGGGTGCACCCATCCCATTTGACACTGAGTACAATTTTGTGTTTTTTTTTGCCTCCCACCTCATAAAAACTGCCATGCCAAAGCATGACTTGCACCTACTGAGATATTCGGAAAATCATTCCCTTTATGCCTATCTAGTTGCGAGTTGTGTACTGCCTACTCCAGTTCTCTTTCTAGTTTTGGTCTTGCATTCTTCTGAGCACTTCTGGTCAGGGCATTTTTGTGAATGGAAAGTAAGTGAATGAAGGCATGTATGTTTGTTTATTCACTTGTACTAGGCAATTACACTTGCACCAGTATAAACTTGACTTGCACCATTATATTTGTATATATTCACTGTTATGGTCATATGCATAGTGATCCCAACTTTAGCTTCCATTCTGCTGGTATCCTGTCATTCTTCAACTCGAACAGGCATCTCATCTTCTGTTCTTTTCCTTGCAATCTCTTTGAATGTTTCTGCATCCCTGGTGATCAGCTGAAATAACAAATGGACATTATTCTCAATAATGTTTCCAAGTTGATGTGTCAAGGACCCAAAATGATTACACAAGATTAAGATTATTAAAACTGGTGGATCTCATTCTCACTACTAGTCAAAGATCAGCATATAGTCCATTGAGCGTGAATTATCAATTCTGGTCGAAGCGCCCTAAAGCCCAAATAACTAGTCCATTGAGCATGCTGCTCTGTGGGCTATGTTAACAATTATCATTATTTGATAGTGACAGAACTAGTTGGGATTTCTTGTTATGCATTAGCTCTTCATCTGGTAGTTTGGCAGCCCAAGGAGTGGATATTTTTGGGAGTGTATAATTATTTGGACAGCTAAATGTCCAAAAAATGGCCATTTTTCCAACACTGATCGATCATCATGCTGCTTTCATATATGTTGAATGGCTGGCACCGTCTTCACACCCACCCGAGACCCATTTGCACACGCTGTTTCGTCTCATAGGCGTGTCCACCAGGGATGCACCCGCCTACTGCGTACATATTGTTACCGTGACAGTCAGTGGTTTTATGTGAGAGAACACGGGTGTGTGGGCAAGCCGCCGTGGAGCTTGCACCCAATCACGGCAAGTGTGGGCTCTTGACACTGACCACTAATTGGGTATGTGCGAGTGTGGCCTCGTGCGGTGCCGCCAACTTCCCCATCTCTCCGATAATTATGTGTCCACCTCTCTGCTAGCGGCTCCACCGCCACATTGACTGCGGCTTTCACTGTTGCCAGCTTGTTAACTAGTTCTCATCTTGGCTGCCCCCAAGTGTCTCCACATCCCTGGAAGTCCATCTTGGATGCCTCCATATCCCTGGAAGTCGTCCCTACCTGGTAGCCCTCCATGATAGACACTCGCCTTCCGGCAACCGCTGTCCTTCCCTGGTAGCCGCTCGTCCAAGGCAACCGTTCGCCTGCGTGGTAACTGCTCGATGTGCGCCGAAGACACCAATTTCCTTCCAGTAGCCTCGCGGGGATGAGTTGGTAGATACATACCACACATTCGGAGATTCTTCCCATGGGAGATACTTTCCACGTCTCCTTCGACGTGAGGCCGTAAAAGAACGTTCTGAAACTAGCTCCCCCCCCGCACAAAACGTGTTTCATTATTATCGGTATGGGAAGTGCGATTAGCAGGGCAGATTGGTTGCTTCTTGGTGATAGCTTTACCCCCACAAAACGTGTTTCACCATTATCGGTATGGGGAGTGTGATTAGCGGGGTAGATGGGTTGCTTCATTGTGCTGGCCTTACCCCCATGGAACGTGTTTCACCATTATCGGTACGGGGAGTGTGATTAGATGGACAGATAGGTTGTTTCACGGTGCTGGCTTTACCTCCCCAGAGGGGTCGCGGTAGCTCAGTTGGTAGAGCGTCGGACTCTTGATCGCAAGATTGTGGGTTCGAATCTCACAGCCGACGGCGTTTACTGAGTCTACCCGCGACCAATCGGCGTGAGAGTTTGGCGACGCTATGTGATCTAGCGGTTGAATGCGTCGTAAAAGAACCCAAGGTTCTTCTTCTTCTTCTTTACCTCCCCAGAACGTGTTTCACCATTATCGGTACGGGAAGTGTGATTAGCATGTGGGGGGGGGGAGGGGGGTGGAGATGGGTTGCCACTGCGGGTGGAGAACGGCTCGCCGGAACAATGGGCTGCCGCTACAATGGTGACCAACCGCCTCACCAGTCATCACTGCTTGACGGATGGTATGGCGACGGCGATGGTATGTGGACTGTGCCCGTTGTGTACGCGTGTGTGTGATGTGTTTCAGGCGCATGGGAAGAGCTGCTATTCGTCATGAAGAGCTTATGTGGTGGGTGTCGGTGAGAAATGCCTGCTGCAGGTGTCAATGTGACATCGCTGCGCCTGGTGTCGGTGTATATATATATATATATATATATATATATATATATATATATATATATATATATATATATATATATATATATATATATATATACATATATACATATATATATATATATATATATATATATATATATATATATATATATATGTATACATATATACATATATACATATATACATATATACATACATACATACCTACATACATACATGCATGCTTGCATACATACATACATACATTCATACATATATACGTACATATATACATACATATATACACACATATATGCATATATATATATATATATATATATATGCTGCGGATGTCAGTGTGATATGGCTGCTACCGGTGTCGGTGTGATATATATGCTGCGGACGTCGGTGTGATATATATACTGCGGACGTCGGTGTGATATATATACTGCGGACTTCGGCTTGATATGCCTGCTGTGATGTTCGGGGGCGCAGTTGCACCGTGGCGTGCCGCTGATAAATGGCGCGCGCGCCGACTGCATGCTGCCACGGACACCGGCCATTCCGTCTGGCCCTGTCACGGACACCGGCCGCCCTGTCTGGCCCTGTCACGGACACCGGCCGCCCTGTCTGGTCTGGTCAGATTCCTGATCATCGACCCGAAACGTGCCGCCATATTCTCGCCAACACCACGGCTTCTCCATGCCCACGAGCAGCTAGAATTTCGTTGAGACTGGTTAATAATTTGCTACACGAGTTTGAGCTGTATTTACCCCGCTTTTGCCAGATCACTTGCATGAATGATGAAGCGTGTTTTTTTTTTAATTATTATTAAGAAATGTATGGGAAGATGTTTGTCGTTAGCATACATGACATTGCAGATAATTACGAGTAACTGTGATTGCATTGTACATTGTCCGTTAGAATGCCGCGGCAGTGATACCCTATATAAGGGTAGTCCATGGTTACATGTGCTGGTGTCCTCACATTTCCCAAAGCCAATCGTGTATTCCACGTAGCAAAACTGCAGTACCCCAGTGGCCACACTAATCTGCCAGCCACTTCCGCGAAGCTCAGCCTGGCCGTCAGCGGTCGGTACTGCTGCATAGTGTTGACGAAGTAATGATGGCGGGGCGTTCAATGTGTGTGGCCGGAGTGCCACGCTTGTGGAGTCGGTGTTCTCCCCCCCTACCACTGAAATACATGTTTGTGGCTAGCTGTCGAACCCTGACGTTCGTGCGCTGGATGCTTCGGAAGCTCAGGGGTGGGTGGGAGCGTATGTGAAGAGGAACAGGCAGTAATGCCCACCGTGTGTCGGACATGAACTCGGTTGGTTAATATTAGTGTTTCTGTCGGTGCACCACCATCGGTGCACCGACAGCAACACCAGCTAACCGCCGACCTGCTCCAGGCGCCGTGTCTTGCTGCGGACATGTATGCGCGCGATGTTCAAGCGGCACCTTTTCCGACCCATGCATCGGCGCATGCGTATCGCCACGGTGGGGGAGGGGGGACGAGTCCTGTCAAGCGTCGTCAAATTAACGTTATGCCTATGGTGTTGCTTGCAAAACAAATCGACCTGAAAACCCTCTCGCCCCCGCCCCTGTCCAAAATCCGTAGCAGCGCCCATACGTGGGTGGCGGTCGGAGCTAGATTCTCGTTGCCTTTGATCTGACTTCTTAGGCATGACTGCCTAAGACATGACTACATTGACGACGACGCCGCTTACTGCACCTTCCCTCAGATCATCCACCTGACTCGCTGACCCTGCAACTGTCAACTGACGCGCTGAACATGTTGTCGTCTGGCTAGCGATGCTCGCGTCGGTCTGACTGTTGACGTCCTCCGCAGGTCATAGGCTACTTCGTGGTGTGTCTGTGGCTGGTGCCGTTGGAGCTGCTGGTTTCGTTGTCAGCCAACGAGAACGTGCTGCCCACCATAGCTGATCGCAGCCGGCACGGTGAGAGAGCCCGAGGAGGGGGTCAGCCGAGCTGCCACTGTGACGGTTACGGCTGGGGGAATTAGGGCTGAGACTAGTGGTCACGGCTGGGAGACAACAAGACTAAAACTGTAGCGGTCGCGGCTCGGAGACAGCAGGGTTGGAACAATGGTTACTGCTGGGAGACAACATAGCTGATACTAGTGATCACGACTGGAAGTGATCACGACCGGGAGTCAGCTGCGCAAAGACTAACTGCGCGGTCGGAGATCGGCAGGGTTGAGACTGTCGAGGTCAGCGCTGGAAGACAGCAGCGCCGCGACTAGCGGTCATGGCAGAGAGAGAGAGAGAGAGATAGAGAGAGAGAGAGAGAGAGAGAGAGAGAGAGAGAGAGAGAGAGAGAGAGAGAGAGAGAGAGAGAGAGATAGAGAGAGAGAGAGAGAGAGAGAGAGAGAGAGAGAGAGAGAGAGAGAGAGAGAGAAGAGATAGAGATAGAGATAGAGAGAGAGAGAGAGAGAGAGAGAGAGAGAGAGAGAGAGAGAGAGAGAGAGAGAGAGAGAGAGAGAGAGAGAGAGAGAGAGAGAGAGAGAGAGAGAGAGAGAGAGAGAGAGAGAGAGAGAGAGAGAGAGAGAGAGAGAGAGAGAGAGAGAGAGAGAGAGAGAGAGAGAGAGAGAGAGATAAAGAGAGAGACAGAGAGATAAAGAGAGAGACAGAGACAGAGACAGCGACAAGGACAGAGACAGAGACAGAGACAGAGAGATAGAGATAGAGATAGAGATAGAGATAGAGATAGAGAGAGATAGAGAGAGGAGAATGAAGATGTAACGTCGGTAATGGTCATGTTTTGATTGGTGGGCGCACTGTGAGACCGCACCGTTTCGTGCTTCGTGCTTCGTCGAACAGGCGTCAGCGTGGCGGCGGCGGCGCTCCGTCAGACAGGCGTCAGCTAATAGTGTCAGGGTGTTGGCGACACTCCGTCGAACAGGCGTCAGCTGCCGGTGGCAGGTGTCAGGGTGGACAGTTCTCCGTCAGACTGGAGTCAGCCGCCGGTGACAGGTGTCAGGGTGGACAGTTCTCCGTCAGACTGGAGTCAGCCGCCGGTGACAGGTGTCAGGGTGGACAGTTCTCCGTCGGACAGGAGTCAGCTGCCGACGGCAGGGTGGCGGCTCACCCACTGGCCGATCTGATCGACCGCGGGGCCGGCGGATCTGACGTCGTGTCGTTAGCGGCGCGGTGAGTGGCATGCAGGACACAATGGGCGCCTTGTTAGCCGGCAGCGAGGGACGGCGGCCGCCGCCCCCGCGCGCCTTATGTCTGTCTGCCCACCGACGGAGCTGCGATTTGCCCAGGGCAGACGTACTTTTCATTGGGTGCGTGCCTGAGCTTGGAGCGACGCCTCGTGAACTCAGGAGGGTGGGTGGTATGTCTATGTTCTAAAGGTATGAAGCACAATTTTAATGATAATTTAGCCTGTCGAAATCAACCTAGAATTCATGAACTGTTCAGACTGAGTGCAAGCATGTCTATGGTTATGCAAGGCGCCTTTCGAGTTCCAAGGAGGGTCGCCCTCTTTACCCTCCCCCCCCCCCTGGATCTTTCCGTGTTGACCCAATTTTAGCTGCTCCCCTAGGTACGATTTTCAGATGGTTTATGGAGTATTTTGAAGTACCTGAAGATTGGCGAAATGCAAATATACTACCATTTTTTTCAAAAGAAAAGAGTATCAAGTGTGTAGGAAACTACATGCCGGTCAGTCTTACGTCGACAGTTCCTAAGGTACTAGAACAACTGGTCAAAGAGAATGTTCACATTCATCTAGATAGGTTCTTCTAGATTAGACTCATCTAGATATGTTAGTTTCAAACAACAGCATATCTAGCAGAACAATAATGTACCTCAGCTAGGAACAGGGCAATCGGAATGCTGGGAATCATTAATAGGAGTGTGAGGTATAAGAGCAAGCAAGTCATAAAAACCTTACTTAGCCTATGTGCGACACCACTTGGAATATTCTGTGCATGCATGGAGCCCTAACTTAGAAAGGCTGATATATATATATATATATATATATATATATATATATGTATATATATATTTATATATATATTTTTTTATATATATATATATATATATATATATATATATATGTATATATATATATATATATATATATATAATATATATATATATATATATATATATATATATATATATATATATATATATATATGCTAGAAAGAATGCAGCGCAAAGCCACCAGACTCATCAGTGGACTAGGCAACTTAGAATGAGACTAAAGGCTTAAGGCTTTATATATGTACTCACTGAAGTATGGGAGATTAAGGGGTGATATGATTGAAATGTATCTAATCGCGAAAGGGTTGTATCGTGTCAATCTGAATGATGCTCTTCTATTTAGAGTATCACATAGGGGTATCAATTCAGGTCACACAAGCCAAGGTGTGGGACAGTTAGGCACCTACTGGTTTTCAGTAAAGGGTGGTTGATCAATGGAATAGGCTGTCTGCTGATGTGGGAAGTCCCTAATTGAATGTATTGAAAAATAGGGCAGACAAATTTTTTAGGTTGGAAAATTTTGCTTTTAGTTCTAAGTAGTGGTGGATGGGATGAGATTTATGCTAGTAACTGTACACGGTAAAACCCCTTTAAGCATGCATGTATGTAGTTTAAAGTTATTGATGGGACAGTCGATCCACGCTTGTGTTAGATGGGATCGAGTGAATAGGGCCAGATAGATTTGTAGATAGGTATTGGTAGGTGTATGATGCTGGTGGATAGTCTCTTTGGAATTTAGGATGTGGTATTGGTTGGGATGCGGCTGGGAAAACGGTTGTCCTATGTTGGATTCCGAACCACGCGGGAATCTGTGGAAACGAGGCCGCCGATGCTGCAGCGAAATGAGGTGCACGGGCTCTGTGCGCACGCTCCCTCCCTCTTCCTACTAGGGACTTCTCAGATGTAAAGGGAATTATTTTCAGGAAGTGGCAGGCAAGCTGAAACTCCTTACAAACAATAAGCTGAACGCTGTGAAGCCCTGTATTGGTGAGTGGGCGTCATCCTCACATGCAAACAGGCGCCACGATGTGTCTCTGTGTCGTCTGCGTTTGGGGCATGCCCATGCGACGCACCGGTATCTTCTGAGTGGTGACGAGGCGCCGCTGTGCCCGAGGTGCACCGTGCAAATGTCGGTGCGACACATCTTGGTTGCATGTCCCCGGCTTGTCCACGAACGGAGACGTCACTTTGGACGTTCCTCTGTCTCGCTTCGGAAAGTATAAGGGGATGACTCTGACATTGTTCACTCCGGAAAACTTGTCAAATTCCTCTTAGAAATTAAATTTGCCGTGATCTACACCCGTCATCAACATGCTCCTGCATTCGTGGCTAGTACTAGTTTTATCCTATGACAGATCTGACATCGCCACTTTTAACTTATTGTCTGAACTGACGTTTACATGCCTACGTGTCTAATTGGCTGAGTTATGGGCGCTATGTGACCTATGCAGTCGATGCGCCCCTAAACCACAATAACTAACTAATTGGTTGGGATGCTGAGTATCTTTTTGTCCAGACTTATAGTATCTTCCCTTCACAGGCTTAACCCGGATGTGCCCCTGTGGCTTGTATTAAGCCTGAACAATGTATGACTATGTCCCACGGGTCGACGGCTGCCACACGGTCAGGTCATTTACTAACCGAAGATTTGTGCGACTTCATTTTACCCAGCTGTTAAATGTGGGTCAGGTAAGGCGTGGACAGAATGTCACGGACATTAGAGTGGCGCCTCCAACCTGACACGGACACCCAGACGGCTTCCTCAGCCTGGCTCCCCGGGCTCACCAGAGTGGCACCTCCGACTTGGCCTGGGCAGACGGCGGTCTCTGCCTGGCAGTAGAGTGGCGCCTCCAACCTGACACGGACACCCAGACGGCTTCCTCAGCCTGGCTCCCCGGGCTCACCAGAGTGGCACCTCCGACTTGGCCTGGACAGACGACGGTCTCTGCCTGGCAGTAGAGTGGCGCCTCCAACCTGACACGGACACCCAGACGGCTTCCTCAGCCTGGCTCCCCGGGCTCACCAGAGTGGCACCTCCAACCTGACACGGACACCCAGACGGCTTCCTCAGCCTGGCTCCCCGGGCTCACCAGAGTGGCACCTCCGACCTGACACGGACACCCAGACGGCTTCCTCAGCCTGGCTCCCCGGGCTCACCAGAGTGGCACCTCCGACTTGGCCTGGGCAGACGGCGGTCTCTGCCTGGCAGTAGAGTGGCGCCTCCAACCTGACACGGACACCCAGACGGCTTCCTCAGCCTGGCTCCCCGGGCTCACCAGAGTGGCACCTCCAACCTGACACGGACACCCAGACGGCTTCCTCAGCCTGGCTCCCCGGGCTCACCAGAGTGGCACCTCCGACCTGACACGGACACCCAGACGGCTTCCTCAGCCTGGCTCCCCGGGCTCGCCAGAGTGGCACCTCCGACTTGGCCTGGGCAGACGGCGGTCTCTGCCTGGCAGTAGAGTGGCGCCTCCAACCTGACACGGACACCCAGACGGCTTCCTCAGCCTGGCTCCCCGGGCTCACCAGAGTGGCACCTCCGACCTGACAGGTACCTGGACGGTTTCCCCAACCTGGCCCGCCGGGGGCGAATCAGTGGCGGGTGCCTGACCGTCGGTAGATTGCAGAGTATCAGTAGAGATCACTGTAGAGTATCATTGTAGAGTGTCAGTAGATTGCAGAGCTGTGGCTGATGTTCCTGGGCCAGCACTGCCGGTGCGCTCTGTATATGCGCTAAGTTCGCTTATATCCCTAATATACTTGTGTCCCGGCAACGACTGCCGGGAAGACTGCCGTGTCCGTCTGTTACCCAGAACGACAGACACATGCAACAGGGCCTGTACGCGGAAGCAATTAATTACCGGCGTTACAGTGTATGCTCATGCTCATGTCGCGACGTCTGATTACATGACTCGAAACGTGCGCAAATGCATCACACAATATAGTGTGTCGGCCCATTCGTAACTGCCCAAAGACATCTTCACAAAATGTATCAAATCAACATCAGTCCTCACCGCTGGACAGTGTGCAGTGTCGGGGGCCCCGCCAGGGTGGTGGGTGCGGCACGGCGTCACGTCACGTCACGTCACGTCACGTCACGCCACGCCGGACACTCGGCACGGTATCCGACCCACTGCACCGACCGTCCAATGCGGTGGCAAGTGATGCCCGGTAGTTGACGATGCAGGAGGCCACGGCTGCCGATGCGTTGACAGCCCTGGCACCTGGGCAGTTCCTCAAGCGGCCACTTGAGGGAATTCACGTGAATGACATGTTGTGTGGTGTCACCTGAGTGTATGTCACACGGCAAGTACCGGTCCGCGAACATTGCAGTAGCCATATTTTTGGGCACCTAATATTAGACTCAAATATTTCGTAGAATCATCCGCACCCCTCTACTCCCCTTCCGTACCCCCTCATTTGTCTAATTCCACTGACCAGGTTTTGGGTAGTTGTTTCTGTATTTACTATGTACTTAGCAAATCAAATAGGTGTGAGCTATTCTTTTGTAGAAAGCAGTCCGGAAATGAATGGATTTGAGGAATTGGGTGGAACTGTTTTCCGTACTTTCTATAACATATGCACAATTAGAATTTACACTTGCATTGCATATGTACAATCATCAAATCTAAAAATAGTCACAGACGTAGGCACGCGAGGAGGAAGAGGAAGAGGAATATGTCCGGATAATTTGTATATATATATGTTAGCGTTTTGAGCGATCAAATTATGATATTCGTATGTGGAAAGTAGTTTATCGGACGTCCACAGGGTCTTGGTCAAAGATTACATCATAATCAGTGTTTTGAGGGGTCGCGATAGCTCGATCGGCAGGGCATTTGACTCTCGATCCTGGGTTCGAATTCTACAACCAGCAGAATTGCTGAGTCCACCCGCGACCAATCGGTGTGAGAGATTGGCGACGCTGTATGGCCTAGCAGTCGAATGCGTCGTAAAGCAAACCAAGGTTCATCTTCAATGTTTTGGGCCAGAATTTGTCGTTAAAAATGTTCAGAAAATACCTGAGAAAATGTGCAGTCGCTTCACCTAACTGCACTGCACGGCCTGCCGAGATCGACGTCACCTCTCCTGGTCGGCTGAGTGGACGAGTGGATGCTGAGTGGATGGCTGCCTCATCTGCAGTGGGCAGATGTCCTCCTACTTGGCATGCAGGCATCGAATGATCTCCTGACAATGGACGCATGACCGGCTATCTCAGTTATATTGGACGGTTGTCCCAGTTGTTGTGAGGTGACGCCATTGGCGCACATGATCAACCCTGTGGTCGACGCGCCCGTAAACCGCAAGAACTAACTAGGAGACGACGCCGGAGGACTCTATCTTTAACGGCATATATCTGATATAATAAAGAAATTATTTAATTTCAATTGTATATCACTACACTCGTAATGGTGCAAGTATTTCGTTTCATTTTTTGTGTTCGAATTTGTGCATTTTTAACGTCATCACCTCACGGCGTTAGGCTACGTGTTCTAGGTTCACGCGACGACACTCAAATTTGAACTTTTTACCTCAAAATATACCTGGACATCCTTAACGTGCTACTATGGGTTATGCTACTGGGAATGAAATTATAAATAAATAAATATATATATATATATATATATATATACATATATGAATAATATTCGTGTTGTCACATGTTTCTGCCAGCAGACCGGTGCCGATGGGGCCGGGACTCTTCTGTCAAACTTGCTTCTCAGGTCACACAGAACCTAATGGAAATTCATGAGAGTAAAGCTTACCGTTTTGTATAAAAGCGTCAAATGAACACAATGCTCATTTTTCATAGTGTACTGCCCAGCCAAAGACAGTGTGATGAATTAACACTTGCATTATTATGTTCGTTGTCCTGCTGCAAATACTTTGTAGATGAATACGAACGACTTTCGTGTAATTCCACCAATTACAAGGAATCTACAACAAAGATTACACCAGAATATCGAATGTATTTCCCAGAGGTAAAGCGTCAAGCATCATGAGCGGACATAATACTGGTATCGCCGCTCTGTTGGTGGGTTTCTGGAGGAACACCACCAGAGCGAGCTTGCTATGGGTAATGCCATATTCTAGCTTCTGCAGGGGGTGCAAGTCATTTTCAAGGGTCAAATTTGAACAAGATTTAATCAAGCCATCTTATGATGTATAGTTCGTTTTATTTTCTGATAATTTGACCCCCGTCACTTTTTTTCTCAGAGTGAAATTGGAGCGAATGGCTATTCAATTTGTTGTAACACAAATATGTCATACAGCTTCTGGGTAATATACAGACAATTTTCAATGTTCTTAACTATACAAAAATCGAATCTGCTACATCTTGGATATCATGTTGAATTGCTTCCATGAAGTTTAACCCTGTCGCTTTTGCCCTCAATTCCAGGATTTGACTCGTGTTTATTTTTTGGTAATCATGCCGAAACGCCGAATTTACCATGCCGATCCATCTTGGCGTCTTGAGACCAATATATCGTTCAGGCGGTGTCAGAGGCACTACTGGCGGCAGTGAGCGGTCTGCGGATCTGGAAGTTGCTTGGGTGTACGGGCGGTCCGACCAAATGATCCGCGGATTAACCCGCGCCGTCTCGGGGATGGGGGTAGGCCCCCCCTTCCAAGGTTTTCCGCGGATTGTGAAAGAACGGCGCGCGACAGCGCGCCGAAATTTGGTATGCTTTTCCCACATCAATTTGGTATATTGTGTCAAAATTTTGAGGTCAGGTCGTCTAGGGTCAACGAGTTAGTCAAGGTCAAGTGAGGTCACCTCCAAAAAAGTTCAACCAGTCGTCAAGCTTTAACGGATAGATATTTTAAGGAAACTTTCAGCGTTTGCTTATCTTTAGGGACGAAACAAAACGTACCGGAGGGTGTTTTTATTTTTAAAAACACCCTCCCTATTTTCCCTATTTTCAGTTTTTAAAATAATTTTTCAGTTTTGCATATTCGCCCATTAGAGCTAAAATCGAAGATTCTACCTAAAGTAAGCATTTTTATGAGGACAAGTTGACTTCGAACAACGTTTTTCGGTCCGCTCTACCCACTAGAAAAATAAAAATTAAGGAAAATTGAAAGCTCAAAATTTTGAAATACAGAAAACAAAAATGGGTGGGCAAAAATTGTATGGCCATGGTCGATTTCGACTTCTTTTTCTGATTCCAAATAAATTTTTTGTTTTCAAATCTCCCCCAAAATGAACTCCCTAGAGCCAAAAACATGATTTAAGTCGTGAAAACGTAGGCCCCCTAGTGACGTCACTTTTGGTGGATTTAATTTTGGGGGTGGTGTCCAATCCAAGGTCCAATCGTTTCAAAGAATCTGTACCCAAGGGAGAGGCCGTCGTAAATGATTTTCCGAGAACTCTTTTGTAGTTCAGGATGTGGTAGAGGAATTTTGCTGCGAAGTTAGTGATTTGGACTTGAGTTACAACACGGCCTAAATGAACCTAACATAACCTAAATGATAATGCTGGTTGTCTCGGGTGGAGAATTGAAAGGTATTATTGCGGTTTAAGGTATTCACAGGATATGTTACTAAAATGATCCCTCCGTGAATCAAAATATTTGCTTGACTAGGTTATGTTAGGTTAGTTTTTAGTTTGACAATTAACTTTATTTCTGACAACACACTTGAATTTTCTCTGAAAATGGTTAGGCTGGTCAGGTTAGGTTTTTTAAATTCAGAATTATTGACAAAGTATGTGCTTCATACTTAGAACAGAATTAAATGCAAGGAGCCGGGCTAGACTAGGCCTGATTCGGCAAGGCTACAGTTTTTAAGTAAATAAAGTCCTACATTATTTTGCATTATATACTGCCTCATCGAAAACCCCCTTATTTACATTATTTTGCTATAAAACTGAAACATACGCATTTCGGATGGAAATCAGTGGTCACAGCTGCTCACAAACATGGTATTCAATCTATTGATCTCAAAGTCCATGACTCCCTGAACATGAACATTTGCCAATATAAATTGTATTCCCTTCGACAATAGCACCAACATCAATGACAGGGTGTTATAGGTCATATTTTACATTGCTGTCAAGGAACTGATGACACTTTTGATCAATGCAACAAGTTCTGCTTGTGGAAAATTATCTCACCTAAGAATCAAACCCATCAAGTTCACTGTGTGAAATTCTTTAAAAATAGAGACTCAGATTGAAGAACTGAAACGTTTTGGGTGGTAAGGATTCTTCGGGTCCGCAGTGTGGCAAATGGCTGACCAGATATGTTTGGCTGAGAAATATTGTGCGTGAGATTACTGTACCGAACAACTTCATGCATCTGGGATGTAGGCAATTTGGTAAATTTGTACTTGAAGGTTATTTCTTCATTGCAATGTTTATGAAGGCGGTTAACATCATATGGCCACTGATTTTCTTTGCAAATGTATACTTTTCACTTGGCAGGCAAAATAACACCAAAAGGGGGTAGGGAGTTTGTAATATAGCATGGCAAGTAATGTTTTAAGAAATGTAACATGACATAACAGTCCATGTAAGATTGTTTTCAATACAAAATTTGTTACACTTTTTTAAACAAAATTGTCACATGAAAAAGTAGCCTGACCTATCCGGTAGATTTGCACTCTAGGGTAATTTTTGAAGTCTTGGAATTTCTTTTTCCAATGCAACGTTTATGATTGTGGTTAACATGATGTTGCGGCTCATTTTCTCACGAAATGCATACTTTCAGCAGGCAAAATAGCACGAAATATGAGGCTTGGAGTTTGATAATGCAGCATAAAAGCAATGTGCAAAAGAAATAGGTAACATAGTCTTACCTGACCTAGCCTAGTCTGATTTGAAAAAGAAATCAATATTTTTGTTCCACAAAAAAAAGTTTGGATGTTTTCCACCTGAAAAGAAAAGCCTAACCTAACCTAACCTGACCAAAGCTAGCCCCATTGTTTGCGATATGGAGGTAAAATGTGTGTAAGACCTGTCTCATGGTTACCTTAAAGTGGAATAACACGACCAATCCTAATCTACTTTTAAATAATAAAATAATGTTATTTTCAAAATGATAATATAAAGCTGTTAAATAAACACAAAATCCAAGCTAGACCTAACCGAACCAAACCTAGCCACGTTGCTTCGATAAAAAAAATCAGATTATGAAAAACTCAGCAGATTTCAACAGCATTCTAGAATTCGTCGGGTCTGTTTACGACCATATCTATCTCCTACATTGTTCTCAGATTTCGAGACCATGCGGTTTTAGTGCACAATTTCGGCATCCCCGTTGCTCCCCCTTGAATCCACCGCTGACAGTAAGTTTTCACCATGACTGCGGATGTTTTCCCAACATCTGTCATCTACACTAGTAGCCAAGTAGCAGGCTTTTCACCTCTTATGAAGTACCTCATAATGATTTCCACGAAAACTAATCCATATTATTTGTCAATTTGTGCTAATTTCGAGCAAGTATTATGTCGTGGACCTAGCGTAAACAGTGCAACACCTGAATGTTTTGGTTGAACAACCTACGTTTTGGTGCCGACCGCTACTCAGATTTGACGGGAAGTTGGAGACTTTGCATTGCGTTTTGCGTCCAGGATAACTAGTACCCGCCTATGGGCGCTGCATGACTGCAGTCGATGCGCCCCAAACCCCAACAGCCAGCCAACTAGTACTCGCCTGGGCGCTACATGGCCAATGACTTCGATGCGCCAGAAAACCCAAAGAACTAACTGTTCGCCATAAGCCTAATTTTAAATTTGCTTCAAGCAAGGGTGTAAGTGGCACCAGTGTTATGCAGTTTAAAAAGACATGCTCGCCCATGCTCGTGCGACTGGATTTTTAGCGCCCCGATTAGCGTGCGTATCCGCCCAAGCGCGGCATAAGCACGATCGCGCCGGACGTGGGTGTCGTTGCCGCCGCTGCGACTAATCGTCCTGTTTGCCTGTTTCAGAAGAGGACGTGCTCAGTAATTATTTCTCGCGCAAAGGCAAGAAATATGGCCTGATCAGTCTGTTTCATTACGCTAAGGACGGCTTGCTGCCGGAGCGTACCAAGAAGACATACTGACAATGTCGGCGCGTGCAGGGGCTCACGCCACGAGGCGCCGATGCTGCCAAATGCGGCGGCTCGCGCCACGACGCGCCGTTGCTGCCAAATGTCGTGGCTGGCGTTTGCCAGTGCCGCAGGCATCTGAATCAGGTGATGTTCAGAACTTCCGGCTAGTTTCTGGCTGTCTCGCTGATGTCAGAAAGTCGCAACGGATGTGCGATGGGATTCAGAAGTCGTGTCTCATATTACGCAATCCTAACTGATACAGGGGAGCGTGAATGCCTGTTGCATCAGTCCTGACCGATGCCCGATACTGCCGACCGAAGCTGGGTGCCTCTTCGCTTGCCGATTGACCTCGGAAGCTGTCGGCATATGGCAGCTGTCTGTATAATGTGCGGCCCACAGATGGACCAGGTGCCACTGGTGTCATCCGGCTGCTCTTACGTGAGTTGTGAGTCTACCCTTATTTCCATCCGGACACCCAGTTTCCCATGCCCACCAATCCGTTCGGCCCATACCCTCCCGTCGGGTTGTTGTCAGTCTTCTTGGTCTCATAGTCGCTCGCAGGTCTCGTCCTTTCGCGTGCGAACTGGGTATTGCTCGGTTTCCTCAGTCCGTGTAAAATCCCTCGTCTCCGGCTGAATGGTACCGGACCGGCATTGTCAGTACCAGCACTATGTAGAAGCCGTTAGTGCCAGTAGGCCTCTGTGTAAGCTACCTGGTCGACGAAGGCGCGCCTGTGGGTCTCGGGTGCCGCTGGCCGGGCGACGTCTGGTGGCGGTCGGCTAAGCTGCACCTCGTCAGCCGCTGCTGCTCGCTACCACCACTGTGCAGTGTGGACGTTCCCATCTCGCGGCTGCCTCCCACTGGCGGCGTGGTTTATCCCACGCCGCCAATCGGTCGTCGCCGCCGCCTGTGTGCGGTGCGGCCGGAGCGGTTGTGTCCGGCTGGTGCCGTCGGACGCGCGGCCCCTGTGTGTGGTGCTGCCGGACCGGTTGTGTTCGGCTGGTGCCGTCGGACGCGCGGCCCGTGTGTGGTGCTGCCGGACCGGTTGTGTTCGGCTGGTGCCGTCGGACGCGCGGCCCCTGTGTGTGGTGCTGCCGGACCGGTTGTGTTCGGCTGGTGCCGTCGGACTCGCGGCCCCTGTGTGTGGTGCGGCCGGACCAGTTGTGTCCGGCTGTCGGACGCGCGGCCACTCGGTCAGGACATCGATACGCGTGTCGGGCGGCGAATGGACACGCACCCGCGCCGCTGACTGTCGCCCTCTATTCGGCGCCGGCCGGCCGGGCTCGGAGCAGCGGCAGCCGGGCCGCTGTCTCGGCTCTGACGGCAGCCGGCCGCCACTGCAGCTGCTGTCAGACCGCCGCGGCTCGGAGCCGGCGCTCTGGCTCACCCCGCAGTCGGCGGCCGACCAGGCGGCCGCGGTGTCGGTCCGAACTGCTGGCGTGTCTGCCGCCGACCCGTCCCGTGGGACCGGAACTCGGAGCGCCGCTGGCGGTGCCGCGGGTTATCTGTTTATGCGCCGTCTGGCCGTGCTCCGTGTGTGACGAATGCATCCTGCCGGGGGTGTTCTTCCGGTCGCCGGCGCGCATTGTGCGGGTCGTGTTCTGTTTCAGGAGACTGGGAAGCGGGCGTGTGGATTGTTTTACGCCGCTGGCATACCGTGTGTGTTAGGTGTGTGAGCCCTTGTGTCGGTTCTACAGTGGTCCAATTATGCCGTCACCGGTTACCTACTGGTTGTGGATTATGTGGTCTGTAATGCACGGCAAAAGGTATTGAGATGCGGGGTGTCGTTGCCGAGCGGTTTGACATGATGTGTTTGTGAAGCGTGGATGTCTATGCAGCAATACAGCATCGACAAGGGCCTGTGAGGTTGGTAAGTTAACCTGAACCGTGATCTGTCTGAATTTCTGCCAGGAAACACGATGGATTTAATAACGGCGCGAAGTGGATTGACATTGCGAAGCTACTAAGTTTTGACTTTTCGGAAATTCTACGGTGCTTAGCAATGCAACCAACAGCTTTGGTGTATCTCCATGTCATGTATCAGTTCACAAATATTCACTTCACATTTACCAGAATCATTGGAAAGAAAATATATCTTGCAGTGCGTGCCCGTTTTCACAGATAATATGCCCATCCATCTTCATCGATGCGAAAGGCCTGTTTTTGTGTGCTTCTGTTAAACGTGCTCATTTTTAGACAGTTGATCAAGTTGAGTTTCATTGTCAAATATCTTGGTACATGAAGATACTTTATGTGGACTTATCTGCTAAGCATTGGTAGTTACCTACGGCCTCTTGTGCATTGGAAATTACCAGTGTGCTGTGAGCGTACATTCTTCTTTTTTTGGTGTTCTTGGTTCCAAATGTGCCACGAATTTCTGTAAAACCTGAAAGGTAAGCTCATTTGAGCTGCGGTCTTCCCTGAGCGTGGCACAATCTATATCACATGGTGTACCGAAAGATATTCATACGTAACGAGTCCATCCTGCTCCATAAACGACACAATGCTTTGGAAAATTTGAAACCCAGCTATAGCCTTGCCATGGTCCTTGCACTTAGCTCGAGCCTTTAAGCTGCTTGCCTGGTGGAACAATGTAACCGATAATATCGCTCGGTGCACACACATCAGTAGGAGTTTGGCAAGTATTACTTTGGTGGTGATATGCCTGACAAGTTAATCTTCATGAATGTATCGTACGGTGAGTTGCAACATCAAAGCAATGAGTGTACGTTATCTTATTTATTCATGTTAATGGGCTATGCAGTGCGTCATTGGGTGATTGTTTAATTTCGGCTTCCTATGTTATATTACTATGTTGTATTCCTAATTTCGGCTCCACGAGAATCAGTTCGCGTATTGATTATATATTTAGGCAGACATTACAATTTTGACATTTATCTATACGTCTTTGATAGATTGGTATGATGCGACATGTGTGGTTGTATGCATGAAGCTAAGCAACTTCTACACGGAGATACGGCGATCACTGCCCCAAGAAGCATGAGGCAAGTGTTTATCATGTTTGCAACTGCTTCACCTGCTTGGGGAAAGCTGCTGCATAGTGTGCGCTAGGTTCTTTACCCTCGTCAATACAGGAGGGTTGGCGAGGTTGTGATGCCCCAGAAAGTTTTTGGAGGATAGCGCTTGAACGCGACAACCTATTTTCATTAAATTTACAGTGGCGTATTTTACCCTTTTACACATTATCAGAAAAGTGTCAAGTGTATGCCATGCCAGGTCGCTGAGCCACAATGGCATTTTTTTGAAAGTTATATCCAGGCAAAAATGAATAACCGTCGATTTACTGTTTATAGTCCGTGTTTTGCCGACTCTTTCACCCTGGTGTGCAATAACTTGCGCCTCGTTCGTGCATGCGTGATGCATTGACGAGCATAACAAGTGTATGAGTGTGAAGGTAAAAATAGGTGAACCACCTTAAAGCGTGACCGTACGAGTTTAGTACTATTTTAAAAAGATGTATTCTCATTTGCTGTGATAGCATGCACCAGCGACTATGAAACAGCAGCGAACAATAATGCGTGTGCCCTTAGAGACATCAACATGGCTACGTCAGGTCAGGTCAATTAAACCAAGGTGACAGCAAGTAGGGACTAACTTTTATGTTGAAATATATCGTATCTTGCTTGATTCTTTGACAATGTAGAAGGTGTATATGTGATGTATACACATGTAGGTGTATATCACAGGTGAGGTTTGACACGCAGCCCCCTGCGTGTGCCACACACCCACACATACGCACACGCATATATATATATATATATATATATATATATATATATATATATATATATATATATATATATATATATATATATATATATATATATATATATATATATATATATATATATATGTATGTGTGTGTGTGTATTTCATCAGATTTGTATATGCGAAAAACTCCGCTTCGACAGTCAAGTTCTGGGCATTCATCCATAGCAGACGAAACAATGAGCAATGACTATTCGGTGCTCTGGTTGGTTAGGTTGGTTGGTTATTGGTTTTACGACACGTCGACCGTTGAGTCATGTAGCGTCGCCAATCTCTGACGCCGATTGGTCGCGGGCGAAGAGTAGCGATAGGTGAGACTCGAACCAACAACCTTTCGATTGTGAGACGAGCATCTTACCCCTAGACCACTCGTCCCCACTCGGTGCTCTTAACCTGACATAATTAAAACCCTGTGCGATGTTTTGAGCTCGATTGTTTTACTAAGTTAATTCAACGTCATATTTTATTCAGGAAGAGCGAAGCCCAAGTTCCTCACTGTTCAAGTTCAACCAGGTTCAGTGACACAAGATGATCTCGGATGACCTTTGCGGGCTTGCTACTCCAGGGAATTTTTGATAACGAATTCGAATCCACCTTCCATTCTTGCCATAGGAGACTGAAGTTTAGGCATGTTCAGCAAGTGTTTCCGTATTTGGAAAATAGGGTCATGTATTTCACCTGACATGTGGAAAAAAGCTACTTGCGACCTGTCTTTAGAATTTCAAAGTCCAACGGACACTGGATTGGCATCTTTCGCAGTAGGCCTGTCAAAATTTACAGAAAGTCGCGAAATGCTTCCATTTTACAGACAATTTGGCCTTAGTCCTCACCCCTGGGGTCAACCATCGACACCACCGCATCACGATTGTCAATCGTGATACCTCGTGGCAAGTCATACGCTGATCTTCATATCGTGTCTCTGTCTTGCTTGGTTCTGAATCGCCAAGAGGTCGAAGCCCCCCCCCCCCCCCCCGTTCTCCCTGTGTTGATGAAGGTGACAAAATATCAAAGTACGGCGAGGGTTGCTTTGTCGTGTACCTAAACACGCATCATACATAATTACCCGGACAACTTCTAATTCACTTAAATGAAATCGATTTATATCATGTCCACCCTCTTGCAACTTGCAGCAGACTTCCAACTTCCAGCAGGCATGCCGATGATGCATGCCGATTCACAGTAGTGGCGATGGTATACTTAAATTGGTCGACACCATTATGCAGGTGACACACCCAAGGCGGTGCAATCCAACAATGAGACAGCAATTAGAACAGCTACATGGTCATTTGTGTTAATTTACTGGGGTTGTGATAAAACAACTTACACGGTAGTACTACGCAATAAAAGCGTTATACAATGCAAACGTTGCAACACTAGACGAGTTTCTACAGCTTATCACAGCATGTCCCAACCAAGGGCGTTGCCACCGGGGGGGGGGGGCAGTCGCCCCCCCTGCCGTCAAACAGGGGGCGCCGTCACGTAAAAATATCACGTAAGGACCTATATAAAAATAGTACTCCTTCGGTGGCCGCAGTGACATATCAAAGGGGCAAATGGCCCCTCCCTCCTAAGAGGGATATGCTCCCAAGAATCGAGCCGAGGCCCCCAAAAGTCGCGCTGGGACCACAAATATTCGCGTCGGTCCACCAGAATTCGCGTAGGGGCTCAAAGTAAATACGTCGGGCCCCAGAAAACTCGCTCCGAGGCACGAAAATCTGCAACAGGAACTGCCAAGATCGCGTTGGGGTCACAGCTAAGTACAACGCGCCCCGCAAACTCGAACCGGTCCCACCAAATTTCGCGCTCGGACCCACAATTCGGTAGTACCAAAAATTTCGCGCTCTGACCCATCGGTAGTACCGAAAATTTGGTCTACGCATCAAAAATTAACGTCGGGGCTGCCAACAATTGGCGTCTATGGCCCCACATAGGCACCGTGGGACCCCCAAAGTCCCATCGGTATCCGAAGAATAAAGCCTGAGCCCTCCAAAATCAGGAGGGATTGCAAAAAAGTCCGGGTCAGGACAATGGTTCTGGAGCACCGAACATGTCATCAGATGCCTTGACAAATCGCGTACGGCATCGAAAAACATACCGGAGCTCGAAGAAAATCGAGGTGAGATACAAAAACATGGCACCAGGGACTCGAAAAATCAGGGCGGGATTCGGAAGTTAAAGAAAATTCAGAAAAGATCCACAAAAATCGCGTTGAGCCCAGATAACTGGCGTTGGGTCCCGGAACCACGCGCCTGGGCGCGATAAGTCGCGCTGGGACCCAGAAAAATCGCACCGAAGCCTCAAAATCGTACTGGGGCCCCACAAATGTGCGTCAGAAGCCCCAAATAAACACAGCGGGACCCTAAGAGCACAACGGGGACCGAAAATGCGACTGGCCCTTCAAAGCGCAGTCTCGTAAAAAGCGGCAGGGTCCGAAAACATGCGTTGTAGCCATAACTATATATACCGGGAACACTAAAAAAAAAAAAAACACCGGAAGCTCTCAAGGCACACAGGGGCCATATGACCGCACAAGGGCCTGAAAAGAGGCTGGGGCCGCAAAAAGCAACATGATCCCAAAACGAACAAAAATACCGGGCACTAAGTAAACACATCGATATCTTTGAAAGCGCCCCGACAACTAAAAAAAAAAATATTCGGTGCGCAAAAAAAGCAACAAAACCCTAAAACGAGCAGGGGTTTCGAAAATGCGTTGGGCCTCTAACAAAAATGAATTGGAGCCTTAGGACACATCCGTAGACGAAGAAATACGAAACGGGTCCAAAGAAGTACACTCAGGCAGGGCTTCGGTTCGGTAGCCAACCTGGAAGCATGTTTAATCAAAGATATGAGGTGCATCAAAGCTCAGCGGGTATCCGCATTTCTTCACCATAAAATATGGTAAGAAGGGAACTAATGATCGAATTTAATTCATCTAATTTTCGCAGCGAACGCCCATACGAAGCATTTTATCCCGTCAGATATGGCGTAAGTCTATCATGTGGCAGCAATTAACAAAGCGTAGGAGGCCCAGCAGAATCCGTAGCATCGCACGAAGTGTGGCCAATGCGCCGAATGCGCAAGATGGGTGTGCACGTGCACTAACGTTGGCGTCATGGCGACCGGGCACTATGAACTGGAATGTCTGAAATTGGAAAATTTTACATTTTAAAGTGATTTGTGCAGATGTAATTTCAGCAGTGCGAGGTGACTTATCAAGGAATACCAAAAGAATACATTTGAACAGGTTGTGGGAGCTAGGGTTGAAATCCGACGAATCAGAAACGATAGTGGTAGATTAGGCCCCTCCACAGGATAATTCAGTTGATCACTAATTATTTTATTTAAAAAGTTCCCCTTTGACAAAATAGTGGTCGAAATCGGAAGACTTTATTTAGTAGTTGAAACCCCCTCCAAATACGTTTGCCCCCTCCCCTTGACGCAAATATGGGTGCGTCACTGGTCTCTCAATAATTATCAGAACTTACGCCCATGGAGCAAAGCCAACATTGCGGGGGTAAATTCCCCCTCACAAGCATACAAAGCAACACCGATGCCCCATATTAAATGGGAGGAATGATGTTTTAAAATGTATTTTCTTCCTACAAAGTTGTCTTCTGTGATTACAGCCTGCATGATTAGAGCTTCCCAGCTTCAGTACCTTCTCAACGACATAATTTACAAAACGGTACAGCACAGCGATAACCATGGGCGTGACGGCGTGGAATTCGAAGGTTTTGCATTATTGATGCATTGTCATTGTTACATTGTTGCATTGCCATTGATGCATGGTTGTTCAATGCTTGTTCTTGCCGTGAATTTATTCGCGGGGTATTTATTATTTTAGCTTCTGTGCCAAGTGTCTTGCAGCCAGCACCAAATGTTATGAATTTTTTTTATAAATCCCTAAGATAACGATCAGAAAACCAATTCAATCCACTTCTCGTTGTCACCTTCGCGAAATTGTTGTCCTGGGACTGAGAAATGATCGGTTAAGTTTGTTTTATGAGATCAAGCTGATGGGAATGACTAACAGTAGTGATGAACCTAGCTATATTCAGTTAAACTTGGTGAACAAAGAAGTGGGTTGATCAATGGGAGATATCTTTAAGATATGCTCAGCACGAGCCCCACCAGCTCGCTAAAATCTAGAGGCCAGCGGGAAGATTCTTCTGGTCGATAAAGCGTAAAGATATTGGTTTGTTTTGGCACTGACGTATTTATCTACATTTGCTTATTTATACCCTGGTATGGCTCGGTTCTCAGCGAAAAAAAGATTCTTGCTATTGCGCTTTGCGTAAACTATATACCATGCCAAGAACAAACAAGACATCAATATGAAATCATGTTCCCATTCGGGAACCATACTAAGAGCCTAAAAAAGCAAGAGGAGGCCCTAACACAGTGGAGGCCCCTTTTCGGGGAGCAGGAGGCCCCCTATCAACATTGCCCCCCCCTGGAAGAATTTCGTGGCGACGCCACTGGTCCAAACCTTGCATCTCTGAAGACACTATTCTAGACTTTCATGCAAGTGAATGATTGATTACCCCGATACAAATACAGCGCAACCAAAACAGCATGTAAATGCGCGAAAACAAGAGAAATTGTAGTATCACAAGCAAGGCACACAATACGCGAATAACCAATCGTACCTTTCTGGTCAAAATCGACATCAAGCTATGTACTGTCAAACCACTTGGTCCCCGCTTGCCGGCGAAAAAGTTTGCATTCCCAAGCGTGGGGCTTCCGCCCTTCCTCCTCTCGGTGACTGTGCCTATATACAGAAACGCTTGCTGCCGTAAAATAAATGACCGCGATTAATCTTCCGGTCCGGTGTCTCCGGTCAGACCTCATCCGGTCAGCAGATCCCGGTCCAACTTCCAAACTATACGGTACACGAACGCCAACCGGGTATCATCGAAAAGCCTTCGGTGAATTGGGCCGAAAATGGCCTCACTTTTTACTACAAAATAATTTTGAGACTTTAAATGACGTTTTTAGAAAAACAATAATGACCTCAAAGCTATCTCCACGTGCCATATAGAGACAGAGTTAACGCGTACGCCACTTGATGCTAATTACACGGCGCATATTACAAAAGTAATCACATTGGTACATCATGACCCAAAATTTGCAGTAGTCTTGGGTCACCGACCTGATCTCAAACACAAATCCAAGATATATGTGTTGTAAGCACTGTTACGTCGTAATTATGTAATAGGCTGTATTTCGTTATATCTTCACATGCATTATCCAAAGAAATCCTTTTAAAAAATTATAGGACTGACCTGGGATGCCCTGACCTTGACTATGATTCGCAGCTATGGTTCCATTGTGTAACTTAGGTAGTGCAATGCAAGTTTGATACTATTTGGGCCATGAAAGCATGAAAAACGAAGTAAACTATAACAAACAAAAAACAGGATTGTCTAAATAGGTGTTGCCCACATAGCGCATCTTGACCTAGCCCCATGTCACTTGATTAATTTTAATCAAATTTGATACGGAATGGCTCCTGTTTGTGCATGCATACCAAAGGGGAAATGCGGTTCGAACATGTATGTGATAAAATAAGAAAATTGATCCAAAATTGATCATAATCACAGGTCACTGACCTGACCTCCAATAGAAAGCCGAGATTTGCATTTTGTAGGCACTGCCCAATTGTACTCATGTCACAAGTTTCATTTCAATATGTTTACCTTTAGATGATATAAATCTTGGAACATTTTTTTTATGCTTCTCTTTGATCTGAGATAGGTCAATGACCTTACATAACCTGATGTTCAAACTTTAACGTCAGACGCTAAAAAAAATGAGTAAGGAAATGTATTGGAAATTTCGCAGACGATGCGCGCCTGCGTTTTTCTCTATCGTGGAAAACCTTCATGGGGCGTAAAAGACACCCAGAGACGGGATGCGGGTTAAGATTTATAAGATAAGTTAAGATATATCTGAATCTGGCTGGAATGATGGTGTCACAATTTAGATGTGACAACTAGTTGCAAATATAAACTTTTTTAACGAGTAAAACTCACTCCAGTACTATGTAGCTATATAGAGAGCTGCTGAAATTTCCCACAGCTCTCCTTTTATTTTTGGTTCCTGTGATATATTTTTCCATGTACTGTTTTAAGACATTTTGAGACATTTAGCATGTCTCAAGATGTCGCTTTCGCAAAATGTCGCTCAAATCATGTTGCTTTTCAGATTTGTTGCAACTTTTAGCATCAATATCCATGGCTATCTTTGTCAACAGCCGTTTTCCAGAAGCTTCTCAGCAAACATTTAGTAGAACACATTTAGTAGGGCAAGAGAATTTCAAAGGACAGAGGTAGTTTAGACAGTAGTTTATGCAGAAGTTTAGGACGGCGTTGCTAGGTTTCGGATTGACAACAGCATAGGAAGGTAAGTTATATACGCCGAATGTCGACAACACGTATCCGCCACGGCGAAGCAACTTTGGTACAAGCGCCGCGACGCCACTTATGCCGGTAATCACTGAATCTGAGCGGGTTTCCACACCTGCTGCCATATTTTGCGCCGAAAAGTTCCAGGATCCGGCGACTTTGGCGTGGCTCTTCCAAATGACTTCACGATGCAAACGTGTCCTAATCATCAGTATCATGTTCCAGACGTGTCGAAAAAAGCAAGCAGAAGATAGTGATCGAGGTGCAATGCGAACGGTTAAGAGGCGCAATTTGTCACGTGAAATTCAGCGGCCTGCTGCCATGTCCAGACTCAAATATATAAATTAGCTAAAGCAGACGTTAGTTATTTTGGGCTTTAGGACGCCTCGACTACTTTTGTCATATGTTGCCTAGCTTAGAGCTGGCGACTAATAGTAGGACGCTTCAATGTCAATTGTACTCGATTGCAATGTCAAACGAAGGCCTTAAAGTTGAACAAGGAGGAGAAGAACGTCTCATTGGTGGAAGTTACCGCAACCTCCCAATTCACGTGGCTTCCATCGAACAATACGTGAATTAAGCTTTTAGTGGATTTCAGCAAGATAACTAGAGACAACAGGTACTCCAAAGTTCGTGGCAGATCGAGTATATTTGGTTTAAACTAGACAAAACCCTATAGCGTAACCCCCTAGCCAAAACCCCTATAGGTGTTCTATAGCCTTGACAAAAACCCTAAGCCACGTGACGTCATATACCAGAAGCGCCAGTTTTATTCCAGAATACTGCTGAATTAGATTCCAGTTTTGGACTATACTGATAAATCTACTAAATATGAAGTCATTTCAGCACTATTATGGCGCTTTTCCCACGATTTGTTTCTCCCCTTTGTAATACATATTAATTGGGGCATTAAGGTTTGTTTTTATTGTTTATGTTTGTACCCTTGTCATGGCTTTGAAGCGACAGGCACCATCCCTTTGAATTAATGTATAAAAATCTAGCCGTGGTTGGTGATGGAGAACATGCATCTCAAACAATGTATGTCAATTAAGGCCGTACGCAATGCCAACTTTATCATGCCATTGATACCATTGATGTCAACTTTCCGTTTTCCTCCAATCTGGTGATTAATACCAACTTAACATGTGCTTTCTCGGTCTCCTATCAACTATCATATTGTTCCTG
>JAOTOM010002165.1:0-92699 GCA_034440615.1 Ashinkailepas kermadecensis
ATTTCTGCACATTTTTGTACCCCCTCGAGAAAATTCTGGCTGCGCCACTGACCCACCATGGGGGTTATGAGGTAACATCAACACCAGCATTGCTGCTTCTTATATATATATATACATATATATATATATATATATATATATATATATATATATATATATATATATATATATATATATATGTGTATGTGTATGCGTATGTGTATGTGCGCGTGCGTGTGTGTGTGCGTGTGCGTGTGCGTGTGTGCATTATACATCATGTACTTGTATGTACAGGATTAGTGAGGCTTCAAATTAACTTGCACAGATGCGTCATTTCTCAGTTGTACTTGAACCACAGAGAAGTGGTATTATAAATAGCACCACGCTCAAGCTTGATACCTTCAGGTGTTCTTAACCGCATCAATAACGCGAGATGTACATCACGCCAAGAGTCAAGGCTTACAGCTTGCTCAGCGTACATTGGCGATGCATGGAAATATATTACCTTAGGCCTTACGTATTCCTCTCCCCTGAATATGTCCCACTTGTGTGACCTCTATCAGGTCTCTATCCGATCTCTATGTGACCTCTATCAGAGGGATGGCCTGCACTTCTCCGAGAAGGGAGTGCAAGTATTAAGCAAAGTATATGAACATGTCCTTCAGGGAAACTAGATAATGGGGTGGGGAGGGAAGAACTGACATTGCCATCTCAGGGATATGCCAATAGTGACAGCAGAGGCAATAGAACCTCACAGTCAGCAAATAGGGATAGCAGTAGATCAAGGGGGCAGAGTGGTGGTTCATCCAGAGATGATAGAGCTACTCAACATGAAAAAGCCAAAGAGGGTTATGGAACTTTTGTTAAGTGTATGATGCTTAATGCTCAGAGCATTCGATCCAAATTTGATGAGTTCAAGTGTTATGTTGCTGAGGAGAAACCTGATTTTGTTTGCATTACTGAGGCATGGGTCAGTGAGGGATATTTTGGGGATAACTTGCAGGACAATGAGATCCAGGGATACAATATGTTTTCATGCAATAGGGGTCCAGCAGTGAAAGGGGGTGGTGTAATGCTCTATGTGAATAGCTTATACAGTTCTCAAAAAGTAGCAGATGGGGTAAAAAATGTGTCTGTGGAGTCCATTTGGCTTGATGTTGCTGCGGGAAAAGGCAACAGCAATAAACTGAGGATAGGAGCTTTGTATCGATCAGGAACCTTGCCACATTCTCAGCAACTGGAGCTCGATAAGGTGATTTGTGAGGAAATCAGTAGAAACTTTCAGAGGAAATGCCTTATTCTTGGTGACTTTAATCTAGAAGGATATGAAAATGTTGGTGTTGGCTCCCCATCATGTAAACTGTTTAGGAAATGCCCTGAAGAGGACTTGTTCTTACACCAGTTTGTAACGGAACCAACCAGGCAGGGCTCATTCTTGGACCTTGTCTTCTCAGATTTAAGTGATTTAGTTCATGACTTGACTGTAGGAGAAACCCTGGGAAGAAGTGACCATAACATAGTGAGATTCAAGGCACAAGTAGCAGGGACAATCAAGGATAATTTGGCAAAGATTTCAAATTTTAATAGGGCAGACTTTGACTGCATGAGAGAGGCTTTAAGTGCCATAAAATGGGAAGAAGAATTCTTTTATTTAAATGCCTGTGAAATGTGGCAAAAGTTCAAATCTTACTTGAGGGAAATTCAGATTAGACATGTCCCACAAAAGCAAAGGCGCAAAAGAACGGTAGGAAAGCCAGCATGGCTTACACCAGATTTGATGAAAGCAATTAAGGCTAAGAAAGATGCATTTAGAGTATTTAAGGAAGCTTCAAATATCGTAAATCTAAGGTCGTATCAAAAAGCTAGAGATGTTGTGAAGCAGAAAACCAGAGCAGCAAAGCGAGCAAAATAATTGGGTTTGGCTAGGGACTGTAATGGGGAGAGTAAAAAGTTATTTAGTTTCTACAAGCTAAGTAAAGTTTCAAGCACGATTGGTCCACTGGAAGTAAAAGGTACTATATTGAGTGAGGATGGTGAGATTGTTGAGGAACTGAGCAAGCAGTTTGAATCAGTGTTTACAGTGGAGGATGTGACTAATCTGCCAACCGTGAACCACAGTTCAGTGACAGGTGATCAGATACACGATGTTGATTTCATCGATAGTGATGTTGTATTCAATTATATCAGAAAAATAAAGCCAAACAAGGCAGCAGGACTTGATGGAATTTATGCTAGGGTATTGCGGGAAGCTGAAAAGGAACTGGCAATTCCACTTAGTATAATATTTTGTAGATCAGTTTCACAAAATGAAATTCCACCAGATTGGAAAAGGGCAAATGTAGTTCCTATTTTCAAGAAAGGAGAAAGAGGGAAAGTTGAAAACCATAGGCCAGTAAGCCTCACATCCCTAGTCTGCAAGGTACTCGAATCAATTATCAAGGATAGAATAGTTAGTTTTCTGGAAGGAAACAGATTGATTCAAGATACTCAACATGGGTTTAGAAAAGGGCGATCGTGTCTCACAAATCTCTTGGACTTTTTGAATTTTGCTACAGAACAATTTGATCAGGGAAATCAGGTTGATGTAGCATATCTTGACTTTAGTAAGGCCTTTGACAAGGTACCCCATAAACGGTTAGTGATGCAGCTTCAGGTCCATGGTATTGCAGGTAGCATCCTAAAATGGATAGAGTTGTGGCTTTCGGATAGACAGCAGAGAGTGATGCTAAATGGTACAAAGTCATCATGGCAAAATGTTCGTAGTGGAGTCCCCCAGGGGTCGGTACTAGGGCCACTATTGTTTATTATATATGTGAATAACATTGAATGTGGCCTAAGCAGTAAGGTTTTGAAATTTGCGGATGATTTGAAGATCTTTAGGGCAATAACAGGGCACAGTGAGCAGGTTTTGCTGCAGAAAGACTTAGACGAGCTTGTGAAGTGGTCCGAAAAACGGCAAATGAAGTTTAATTTTAATAAATGCAAAGTCATGCATGTAGGTAGGCAGCATATGAAGGCTCCATACTTATTGGATGGCCAAGCACTATCTGTGACTCAGCGGGAGAAGGACTTAGGTGTTATTTTGAACACAAAATTGGGGGCATCAGAACAGACCAAAGAAGCCAGGAAGAAGGCACTAAGAATGCTTGGGGCAATAAATAGGAATGTATCATACAAAGGTGAGGAAGTCACCAGGAAGCTTTACTGTGCATATGTCAGGCCACATTTGGAATACTGTGTCCAAGCTTGGTCCCCTAGTTATGAAAAAAGTTTGTTGGCTTTTAGAGAGAGTACAAAAGAGGGCAACAAAAATGGTTAATGGGATAGGCAACCTGGCATATGAGGAAAGATTGAAGAAATTGAATATGTTTTCACTTAGATATAGAAGGCTGAGAGGAGATCTCATCGAGGTCTTTAAATTTGTTCATGGTCAGGAACAGGGATATCTCAGCGAAATGTGTGAATTTAACAGAAATGATGCAATTAGAGGTCATCAATTCAAAATTAAAGTTAATCACAGCAGGACAAGGTTAAGACAGTCTGTCTTCACCAACAGGGTAGTAGAACACTGGAACCAGCTGCCAGGAACCATTGTCAGTAGCAACACACTGAACATCTTTAAAAACGGCATAGACAATCATTATAAGAATAGGGGGCTTGTTTTTCTGTATTCCAGGGAGGGTTGATCGACAGGGAGGAGTTGGGAGTTGGGGGAGTTTGTAATTGTTGGTGTGTTGCTGTAGTTCTCTTATTAAGTCTAAACGCTTTATAACTTTATATAGGGTTACCTGTTTCCACCTTCGTTCTTATTTCTTGCACATGGGTTGATGGGAGGAGTTTGTAATTGTTGAGTGTATTATGCAATAGCAAGTGAGTCTCTTATTAAGTCTAAACGCTTTATAACTTTATATAGGGTGTACCTAGCAGTGGATTCAGCACCTTCCTTCGGGATGTGATACTGATGAGATTGTCTATGGTAGCACAATGGGTATGATGGGAGGAGCTTGTAATTGTTCAGGGTGTTATGCAATAGCAAGTGAATGGTGCTAGATAGGCTGGGATATACAGCTTCCTAGGAACTTGGGATAAGGGATTGATTGGGGTGAGAGTATGTACATTTCTAGTACCTTTTCTAGATAGGCTTAACGCAGATGGGCCCCTGTGGCTCTTATTAAGCCTTAATACTTTATGACTTTATGACTTTATGACTTGTGCACCCACTGCGTTGACCTCAAGCACCTACCGACATTACCGACAACATACCAGGTAATAACTACCGACAACATACCGGGTAAGATCAAGTGTGAAGCTGCATCGCAGCCGGACGTGACTTCCCACAAAGACAGGATCGTCCCCGCCGGCTTCGGTCCTGAACAGGTGATCTCAGCCCGCACTTGGCTTCATTGTTTGTCACCTCAGCGCAGCAGCAAACGACGCTACATGATGATATGCTGAACGTCGTGCTGGGCGTTGCCGATCGCATCGCCAACTCCGAAGGCTTCCGGCACAGACGAGACATAAACCTACCGTAGCCGACGATTACGTCCGAGCGAGCAGCTGCTGGTCACGTGACGTGACGTGACGTGGCGTGACGCTTTTGTGCGGCCAATCTCTTCGGCCTGAGATCGGCTGCCGCGCCTGTGGCCGGCCTGGAGGTGTGGTCGGAGGTGGCGGCGAGGCTGCGCAGTGAGAGGACGGCCCGTCGCCAGCGTTACGACTCTCTCAGTCACGCCGAGCCAACAATGGCCTCCGTCACACTGGCCGGGGGCGGCGTGAGGGACACGCACGACACTGCGCCGTCAGGTGGGTGGTGATTACCGAGGACAACACGCGTCGCCATGGTGTAGTCGGTACATCTTCACACACACCTACATCCAAACACACATCTTCACATACAGCACATCCAAACACACCCATACGTCTTGTGCCTTCATGCATATAGATGGATGCGTATGCATATATATATATTTTTTTTTTTCTTCCCTAAATCTTTAGCGGAGGCAAAGTGCCATCTGCTAGAGATTGCTACGTTAAGAAGGATTACGTTAATCCGGCTTATGTGACATCCGGTTATATCAACTAGTCAAGAAAGGAGAGACGCCGTCAAACAAGAAACATGGCGTAGAGACGATACACGCGTGGCATACAGGTACATGTGCAGACATACATGCATACAGTCACTCTAACACTGGAAGGACATTTGGAGGGTGGGCAGCTTCACAGCCTACGGGAGGTCCGCTGCCCACCTGCGACCTGGCTGGCGAAGCGGAGGCCTGTCACCCGAGTGAGTCGTGGGATTCGGCCCGACCTTGTATGTGTAGGTGTATGTTGTAGTTAAAGCTTGGAAACCCCTAAAAGGGGAAAACCAAGCTGCTTGGAAACCCGTAGGTAAAAACCAAGCGCAATTTAAAAGGAAGTCCGTCCGTATTAGCCAAATTGGATCGGATCCTGTCTACCTAGTGTGAGATAACCTATATGTATGTGTTTTGCGACGTCGGTGGGGAGATGTGGGGAAGTCTCGCCGTACGGTGGCGTGTCTATCCTTTCGGTTGCTTATCGGATGTACGGGGCTTTATATCTGTTCGAGTTTAGTGTCTTGTGAACGGAAACGTACTCGGGGGGGTGGTCCTCCGGCTCGGTTGTGGGATCTTTGTAAATACTGGATGATGTGGGCATATCTACAGTAAGTAGGATATGATGAGGTAGGTATCATATATATATATATATATATGTATATGTATATAGGTATATATATATATATATATATATATATATATATATATATATATATATATATATATATATATATAAAGATTTCGCAGGGCACTAATCCAGGATCACAAATTAGAACAGCCCTCCAAGCTGAGAGTTGACACCACGTCTTCTCAGTCGAACTCTAAGAGCCGTTGACATTCACTTATAAAGTACTAGCCTCTTCCTCTGCAGCCCGTTTTCTTGAGAAGTGTTCTCCCCATCCCATCACATCGCGTCTTATCCCAGTGAAACACTCATTGAAACACCACACGCGCTGCTTATGCAACGCTCCATACGCGATGCAACTTTTCTGTGGTTGGTTAGCTTGAGTTAAGTTAGGCTGGGTACCAGGTAGATTGATGGGTACGTTGGGTACGTCGCTGGGTACATCGTTGGGTACGTCGTCGCAAAGTTGTTGGGCAGGTGGTGAAGTATGCTTTTCGTGCGCGCAATGTACACTCGCCAAGAGCGGTATGGACAGAGGCGGGTCGTTCAAGTTGATTTGCTTCCGTTTGATTGGGTCAAACTCAGCCTACCATTCTGAATAAGCTATTATAATACACCGATATTCAGTCGTGTCAAATTCGGCCAAAAAAGTAGATATGACCGTCTTCCCCACTCCCTGGATGGTGGTCGAAATGGTCAACTGATGGGACTCAACATTTGGTCCACTGATGCAAATGTTGAGTCCCAGCCGCAGTCCCAGTTTCAGTCCCTGGAATGTCATTTTGTGTGATGTGCCAGTCGACTGCAAAAGACGATCTTTATTTCATCAGATATCTTCACGACCAATGAGCTGCTGACGAAAGCTTAGACCTATATAGAGCAAAGTGTCAAGTAGCATGGATACGTATTTATTTGTATTACCCCTTGTTATGACAATGTTGCGATTCCTGTCTGCAATCGAATCAAACTTTGCAATACGATGTCGAGATGAATCTCCTAGAGTAGCCAGGCCAGGGTATCCGGTGAATTATACGCACGTGGAAGTTCGGATCGCTGCGCCGAGCACCAAAACACAACGTTATACGCCATCTCACAGCATCACACACCGTATCGTAGCGTAACACACAATACCAGCCACCGACCACAGCCCGCTCGATCCAATAAAGTCAGCTGCTTCAGAAGCCAGGCTACTCGCCAGCTTCTCATATTCTTCACCTGTGGCGGGCACGCCCACATGCTCTGGTCAGAACAGAACAGAACAGTCCAGAACACAGTGACACAGATGCATACGTGTCCCCGTGTTCTGTTCCGACGCCAGTTGGCTGAGACAATGTTTCGCCGTCAGTTTGACATCAGTTCTTCAGGTGTGTATGCCCCGTGTTGTGCACACCGAGATCACTAACCGATGAAACGCCGCAAACCGCCGCCGGGTTATTGATGTTGTGCTCCAGTCTCAGCTGGCGATCAGTTGTGAAGCTGATGTGGTCTACGGATGTGTAATTTACGCTGCTAACCACGCGTATTTAATTTCCAGCCATCGCGAACACGGTCTGTCAGGGTAAAGGATCGGCCGCCCCTGATGATTAGTTGGTGAGCC
The DNA here is from genome assembly GCA_034440615.1 of Ashinkailepas kermadecensis. Lineage (NCBI taxonomy): Eukaryota > Metazoa > Arthropoda > Thecostraca > Neolepadidae > Ashinkailepas > Ashinkailepas kermadecensis. Next base: position 7,277 of record JAOTOM010002165.1, read on the forward strand.
GCATGGTTGTTGTTTGGCTAGGTATCGATTGGTGCCCACGGCATCTCGGCCGTCGTCTCATCTGTGGTCTCTTCTTTTGTCGCGACTTGTCCCACGCTCCGTTTTGTCCCACGCTTTGTTTCGTCTCTTCTGGTCTCACGCCTCATCTTGTCTCGTCTCACGTCTCGTTATCACGTCTCGTCTCGCGTCTCGTCTCGCGTCTCGTCTCACGTCTCGTCTCACGTCTCGTCTCACGTCTCCGTCTCAAGCCTCGTCTCGCCTCTTCTTGTCTCACGCATCATCTTGTCTCGTCTCACGTCTCGTCCCACGTCTCGTCCCACGTCTCGTCTCATGTCTCGTCTCACGTCTCGTCTCACGTCTCGTCTCACGTCTCGTCTCACGTCTCGTCTCACACTGGCTGGCGCCAGGGCTGGGGTGGAACAGAAAGAGCCAGGTCACACACCGTTGCGAACCCAGGAATGTCCTCGTTGGAGAGCACGTCAGGCATCACAATTCCGGAAGTATTATCGCGGGACGGGTAGCACTGGTAGTTGGCTTATTTGAATATTACAAATGGGTGCACACTGTACGTTCACTGCGCTCCATGTTGCCGTTCTCGCGTTTGCAGTGCCCAGCTATATCATGTCCCTGGATTTGTCCCCGTGCAGTGACACGCACAGTGGAGTCGAGCGCGACAGGTGACATCGACCGAAGTAATCCCGGAATACGTTTCAGCTCGTGATTCATACCATATGCCACACAAATATAGCATGTGCACAAAGTGGCCATCAAGGAACGTGAGGGGGAAGCTGATTGATTCAGAAGAAGCCGGGGACGTAACAAAGTAGGAACTGGAGCCCTATTGAAGCGTGGACCACCACAGGACCAAATTGGCCCGTGTTAGGCTGGCCAGTACCATTCCAGAATGTAGTGGGCTTTGGCAGACACGGGAAGCCTCTTTCAGGCTGCAGAAGGCTGCATTTTGAAAGCCTGCAATGCTCCGGGTGCTGGCATTTCACTTCACTTTAAGCCTTTGTTTGCTTTGCGCCTTCGGGAGGGCTCAATCCCCAAGGCTAAGTAGTTCACCACCCCCATTTGTGGATCATATACTGCCAAAATCTTGGCAAGGTTCGGTCCATTTTGGGTCGTGTCAGGTCGAGCTTGGCCTGGTCGGGTCAGGTCAGGTTGGGTCGGGTCGGGTCGTGTCGGGTCGGGTCGGGTCGTGTCGGGTCGGGTCGGGTCGGGTCGGGTCGGGTCGGGTCGGGTCAAGGAGCGCTAGACACCGTGACGCTGACGAACAGGTATAATGCAAGTTTCACGTGCGAGAAGAATATAACGATCACCAGAACCAACGGCCTTCTCTGACTGGAACCTATTAGACCCAACATTCGGGTGTAACAATAACAATAAAACGCCGTGACAATTCGAAGTCGTAAAGCCATTGCGCAGCCATACTTTAACAGCCCGGACCCTGCTAGAAGTGTCACATCTCCGAAAGCGAGCACTAATCACTCGAAGGGATGTGTACAGCCAAGAGAGGTGGTAACGATCGGGGGAGGCGGTAATGGTCGGGCGGCTCGCTTCTTCATCTCAAGATGCCCTTCGCAAACAAACGCCAATTACACGTCAATTGGATCCGTGGCCGGCGAGAGGAGCCATAAAGGGGAGTGGAAGCGGTGCGCTCAAAGAGGAGGCCGCGCGCGAGGTGGAGAAGTGCTTCCAGGCTGAAGTCGAGACACTCTGAAGAAACAAACAACTGGCGACTGCAGAGACGAGTCTGCCGACTGAGGGCCACCCTGGTTGTCGCGCCTGGTCAAGTGTACACAGGGTGTTCCGCAGGCATTTCGCGACGTATTCAAAATATAAAACTTGTGTTTTTAGCATACCACCATTCCGAAGAAAGAGAGTGAGAGTGACAGCGAGAGCGAGAGTGAAAGTGCGAGTAAAATGAAGGTGGGAGTGGGGAATTTGGTGGGAATGGGAGTGGAGTGGACTTGGTAACTATAGCTGACGTCAGACAGGATGAGTGACCTCGTGCAGTTTTGTTGGAATTAGAACACGACAGAAAATGGCTAAGTGCTTTCGATGGAAGTCTCCACCGAATTGCATTCAGAAACATGGATGTCCATTCTAACCTTGGAGAGGATTCGCTTACCGGGAGCATAGCATCCTTGTTCCAAAGACGAACTTCCGAGAAGGTAATTCGAGACCTCAACCAAATCTTCATCATACAAATGCCGGCTTGATCTCATTTGCGCGCACAAGCCTACGCTAGCCATATGAAGCAATTATTGCTGGTGCTGAACACTTGTGGATTTAAGCAGCCTCAAAGGAAGTATCTTTCCCGCGCGTTTCCCGCGCGCGTTTCAGCCAGAGTGAAGCCAGACACGTGAGGTGGGGAGGGGTGGGGTGGGGGAGAGCAGAGCCAGCGAGGTGGATCAGGCCCGCCGACTGCTGCTCGCCATTGGTTATCAACTGCTGAAACGGGCGGCGGTGCTGACTTGTGAGCGCATTTTGGTTTGAGCTACACTGAAACAGCCGTTGATATTCTTCGTGAGCAAATTTAAAGAGAAACAGACATTTTTGTCGTTGTTGTCGCCCTGCCTGCCTTTCTTCTTCCACTATGAGTACCTGGTAGTGGCTTTCGGCAGCGCATTCTGCTCCCGGCCTCTGTGCACTCAATTAACAACACGATGGCGGCATTTAAAGAAACAAAAACAAAATGCCCGCTTCTTGCTCCGAATTCTTGCTGCGGGGTGTCTTCATGGACCAGGGTTCTGCAGTAGTCATGGCTTGTTGCGCGAACCTCGGTCCCACCAGCCGATCGGGGAATTCCAGTTCAAGGGCAGAATCCTGACCGCCTAACTGTACGTGCCGCCAATGAGCCGACACGGCTGCCTCCCTGGTGCCGCGTCACCGGCCATGCTGGGCCAGCTGCCAAATGACCTTCCCAGCCGGAGGCCACGTGAGCTCGTGAAGTGACCCGAACCCTGTCTTTCCAGGAAAAGGAAACCAATGCAGGCCGGCGTTCTAATCAATTGAGCTGTCGGGATGATATTGCTTCCAATGATCGGCGGGAAGTCAACATCTCCCTTCAATGTTCTAATCCAATTTCACATATTTCCCTTCAATGAAGTGCTATATGTGAACATTCCATGCCTCACCACAGCTGTTTTTGTGACATGCTCGAATGGCGCGGGAGCTATGTTGGCGCAACAAGCAATTACCGAATAGATGTGGTGAATTAATCCAGCATATAAAAAGTGGCACTAACGTACGCTAAATGAACTGGTGGTCACGTAACAAGGGTGTCATGTTTTTTCTTATCTACTTTCGAGAAGGAAGAACGACAAAGTAATCAAATCACACCAACAGGTCAAGAGCGTTTCTCTGTATCGAACGGACGACATATTTTTTATCTGGAATAATGCATGAAATGGACTACGTGTCCTTTACCCCACCCCACCCTCTCAGCATTGACCGGTGGAGAACGGGAATTATAGCACTTTGCAGCTCTTTGAAGCCATTTAGTACTTTGAAACACTTAGCCCTTTGTAGCCTGGAAGTGAGCGATTAAACGTTTTCCAGCGGAATTATTTTCATGGCGTGATTTCAGCTGCCCATCGTACACTATTCCGAGCAAAGAAGCGTTTATTCCTTTTATAAGTGACACGATGGTCGACAGGTTTGGAACTTCACAACAAGGAAGCGGTTAAGCATGTCTTATCCAACCAAAGGTAGACATTTGTTAGTACGTGCATTCGTGCTCGTGGAAGCTCGTGGAACGCACGGAATCGGAACGTACAATCCACCAACGTACGAACGTACAATTGGAACGTACAATCCACCAACGTACGAACGTACAATCGGAACGTACAATCCACCAACGTACGAACGTACAATTGGAACGTACAATCCACCAACGTACGAACGTACAATTGGAACGTACAATCCACCAACGTACGAACGTACAATTGGAACGTACAATCCACCAACGTACGAACGTACAATCCACCAACGTACGAACGTACAATCGGAACGTACAATCCACCAACGTACGAACGTACAATTGGAACGTACAATCCACCAACGTACGAACGTACAATTGGAACGTACAATCCACCAACGTACGAACGTACAATTGGAACGTACAATCCACCAACGTACGAACGTACAATTGGAACGTACAATCCACCAACGTACGAACGTACAATTGGAACGTACAATCCACCAACGTACGAACGTTCGTGAAAAGTACTTGCTCGTGAAGCTATCTTCCTGCCTCCCTATCTGAAATATGGTGTCATCAGACACGATCGAGAATGTCTAGGTGATCTATGAGGATTTCCTGGGCACTTCCAGATGCTCCAATACCCGACGTTTCCCCGGAGGCCGGACGTCTGGTCGCTGCCCCTCCCCTCTCCCGGGCCCAGCGCCCCGCTCCGTCGCCGTCGTGCTGTGACGATTCGTGAACCAACACGACGCGACACGTTCGGAGGCGCGCGGCCCAACAGTAGTGCTCCGTGGACCTCCGTCCCGGGACAGCGTGTCGGCCTGGGTACTGTGTCGGCGATCGGGCCGCGCCCGTCTGGATTGGCGCCATTTCGGCCGGCGCCCGCGGGCGGCGAGTCCGCGCCACCGCGTGGCCGGAGCCGCGATTTACGAGCTGAGACCAGCCCGGGGGCAGAGGTAGGCGGATCTGACAACAGCGGACGCTCACGTCATCGGCGACGGGAGCGTCCGCTGTTGTGAAGAGCCGATCAGCTCTTCGAACGACTGACGCTTTGGACGCATGCACCACTTCGAAGCACGTGCCAACTTGCGCGCGTGGTGTACGTCTGGTGTGCTTTTGTCAGTTGACGTCTGGATGCTGAGTGCGGTGGGGGCTGTCAACGTGCCTGCTCGAAGCGAATTAAGCATCAGACTTATGAGACACGACATATATTTTAGGACTGGAAATTCATTTGGGACCCACTGTCTTCCAAATCTGAATGCAGATTACCACCAATGTTGCATTTTCTCGTTTCCGTGATGGGTCGTATCCAGCTGCATTTCGATCGGTAGCTAACCGTCTAATATATTTTGAAAACTATTCTAGAACTCACCGGCACGCCTGAATTGGTTGCGGTTGCTTTGCCTACCTAGTATATGCTTGACCGGTATTAAACTAACATTCAATGTACCTATCACATGGGCGCTGTATGACCAACGCAGTTGATGCGCCCGTAAGCCCAAATATCCAACCAATATACCTATCAATGTTAAGTATTTGCGTCCTTCACGCTACATAATGACAATGATGTAGCTGGTCAAGAGCAACGTCCAAAACGATGCCACACCGAAGCGATATCCAAAATGCAACTGGGCTCCTGGAACTCAACACAAATCATCCAGATGCGAACGGAAAATGTACTCGGATGTATCTAAGTGTGCCGTAAATCTATGTGCGAACTGATAGTGTTCCTTGCGCTTCTCCGTGAATGCAGAACGACACAATACGATAGGTCCCAGCCTCGCTCACGTCAGCCGAGCTGTGGCCTGGTTAGTGACGAACGAGCCGCACATCAGCGACGCTTTCCACGGCTCAGTTGGAAAGGTGAATATGGGATTTTTTTTTTAATTAAAGACTGCCTTTTGGCCAAATTCTTGAGGGTGGTGCATACCGTAGGGGCGGCGGAACGTAAAGGTCGCTGGGGCGCTGCCCAGCGAGGGGGCGTCGCACCCCTTGGTGAGCGCACTCAGACTGCTTACTCTCCGTAGATACCATGTTTCTCAGAAGAAAGCAATCTGCATAGCCAAGCGCTGCATCCGGACAGTTAGGTTATGTAGGTGCGGTTAGAAACTGTTCTGGTCATTTCTTCAGTACGTCTAATGATTCAACGTGAACTATTGTGCCGGTGCACGACACGCTTTCATCGGCATCACTACTAAAATTAACTCGTCGGGATCTTGCTTGCGGCAGTTCAACCTGAAGCTACGGCCACTTCGTCCGGGTGACTTGGTCCTGGATTCGGCTAATCGAATTCGGCGGATCCTATGCTGACGTGTTAACCGGGAACGAAAATCCCTCCAACCATCTACAGATTTAATAAGTTTGGGGTTCAATTCGCAAATCCCGACCAAGTGGTTCATTTCGGCACGTTTGGTCATCGTAGTCTCCCCGGTAAAAATGTCTTAACACGTGTCCTGGGATCCGGAGGGGATCACTGAAAGTATGTCCCCCAGAACGGTGTTCCCCAAAAACGGTCGACTGCAGCCCCTTGTCTTCCTCTCTGTTCAGTCGATGCCCTTTCACTGGAAAATCTGGTCCTCTTGGTAGGATCAGACTTCACCACAGTTGTTTTTATCGATTGATGGCGCTCCTATGGAGGATGTTGCCCCCCTGGGGAGATGTTGCTCCCCTGGGGGATGTTCCCCCCCGGGGGATGTTGCCCCTGGGGGATGTTGCCCCCTGGGGGTGTTTCCCCCTGGGGATGGTGCCCCTGGGGGATGTTGCCCCACCCCACCCCTGGGGGTTGCCCCCCTGGGGGTGGATGTTGCCCAGCTCACCAGACAAGCGCTCCGCTGGATTGAAATTTCTCGGCCTGTCCTTGCTTCTGCCAGGTAATTCATCAGATATATTTTCCCTGACATGCTTTAGTGTCATATTAATGTAAATTGAAACTAATTGGCACTGCCTGGCCCAAGGAGGTGCCTCATTGCGAAGAGAGCACCGGCTGGCACGGGAGGGCTCCTGCATTCTCAAAGCACCCAACTGCCCAGAAGGACGTCTTTCTTGTCGGGAGAGGTGCATATGTAGCTAATGATGTTCCGCATATTACGAAGAGCGGTGTCCGAATGGCCCAAGAGGGTCCCCTCATTCTCAAGGCACAGCTGTTCAGAAAAAAAACACCGGTATTAGCGGGATAAGCGTCTGACCATCACCAGCTGGCATTAGTTCACCATCTATTTGGGTCCTAACTTGAAAAGGTGCGAAATCTGCGGGAAATCCGCGGGAACGTGTTCACGCACAATCGTCTCAGGTCAGTGGCCTGATCGGACTGGACAGCAAGATCCACGCCCAAGGTTCTGCGGTCAATGTCCGCAGGTCTACGCAGAATTTTATTGCATTTTATCCAGCCATTTCTGTAATATGCTGGTTGAAAAACGCGAATACACCTACGGCACCGCACGCGCGGTGCACAAATGCTCGGTGTAAGCTCGCCAAGTTCTTTAAAAGCCACTACAACTAGAACAGTACAACAGCAAAGACCGAAAATTGTATGTCAAAAGGCGCGCAATCGGAGGGGCAGCCAAGGAGGAAGGTGCTGCCTCCACCGGCACACCTCCGTGTCCACCTCCCGTTTACTTCACGAATTATACTAGAGAAACGAAATGTTAGCATCTTCACCATGTCATATCAGGATTTTCAGGCTCGCTTCGCGGGCGTAGCCTTCATAGCATTTCTTCTTTGTCGTCGGGCCACCTAAAGAAAATGCTGGCTGAGATCCATGCGCGCAACGCCCCATCAGCTACCAAAACTGCAGCGCTTTCACACCAGCCGTTTTTCATCCATACTGCGAAAGCCCCAGGGAGCGAAGTTGCAGCCCTCCCTCGCCGGTTTTGCGCGGGTCGATGCCAACATGAAGAACATCTATTCTGTAGCCAGCAGAAACAGTCATAAGTTTGATAATCGGGACAACCTCAGGGCAGTGGGATGCGTAGAAATTGTCAACGTGAGACATTCCCCATTGTTCCATTCCAAGCTGGTGGGCGCGTCGCCAGAACTTAAGTTCTGCTCCAGCGTTAGGTTGTCGGTGTGAGACCATTGTGACGCGCTTGGTGAGACCATTGTGACGCGCTCGGTGTGAGACCATTGTGACGCGCTTGGTCACTTTAGCCTGACCGCTGGCATGAAGTAATTCCGCTTTTTTCATCTCCTGCATGGATCATTGATATTGCATAACCAAAATACTTGTCGGAATCCACAACACACTTCCTCGCTCCCGGAAGTACAGCCAGAGATGAATAAACGTTGATTTGTCGCTCGCCAATAATCTCGTGAACAATTTTGTCACCTAACGTATGTTGCAAGCGTCGAATGTTGCAAGCGTCGAATGTTGCAAGCGTCGAATGTTGCAAGCAGCTAAAATATGGCCTCATAATAAGCGGAAAAGCTTATATCGGATTTCCGACATTTAATAGTACCCACCCATATAACTTCGCACAACCTTCTCGCCCCGAGCCAAAATCCGCGGCGTCACTTGTCCACCGGGCAGCACAATTCCCAGCTGACCATGCGTCGAACAAACTTAGTAGCCCGGGGGACAAAGCTGTCGCCAACGCCAGCTACTATGTCCCCCCCCCCCGAAAAAGATGTCTGAGCACAGCACCTCCACCGGTCCCCCTTGGCGCGATGCGTTCAGCCCCCCCCCCCCTGCCACTCAGTCAGTCGCCAGCTGTGTACTGCAGCGTGCGCCATGATTTTAGAACTTTACATACGTAGGTGTCTCGTATGCTTATGGGTTGAATAACTGAATTCGGAATTGAATGTGAATTGGGAACGTCCTTGTGTGTTCATGTTTCATCTACATAAAGATACCTGGAACAAAGCGACGTTCAAGGGCACGGCGATACGTCCATATTTTACGAGAACAATCACCCGCAACTTCTTGGTCGTGCGGAACGAAACATGTGCACCCGACCGCCCATGTTTATAGGTGTTTTACCGTTGATAGTGACCCGACATGGGCAGTCCTCAGCAGGGTTGGATGGGGGAGGGGGGGTCCCCCAAACTTCGTAAAGTTTAACATCAGGCCTATGAAGTTCCAAGGAAAAATCTGCCTGAGGCCCGTCATGTCCCCTCACCCGATCCGATATCCGCGGCGACGCCCATGTGGTTAGGGCTTGATTTTCTTTTGTATAAGCCGGACATCAGTGGTCTTCATAGTTCGCTACTTAACCAATATAATACATTTGTCCATATTCTTCATGATTGGTATCATGTATGTGGTGAGCACATACAAAGGGCATCTACTCAAAAAAGCACCGTGAATAAAGGCTGCCCCGATCAGGTGTGAACACTATGATTCTATGCTACGCTCTGCGATGCTGAAATATGATGTTCACCAGCAAAATACAATCGAATTAATCGAGGAAATCGAGAGGAGGAAAGCATAACAATGAGCCACATGTATGTACATATCGCTCCCGAACTCCTAATATATATGTATGTATGTATATATATATATATATATATATAAGCAACGTTAACAGTTCGACCCCCGTTTCCATTAATTACCGAGCATAATTTAACTTGTTAAATAAGTTTGGTCGAGAAACTCATTTTTAATCCTCAGTTTTGCAGTAGAAGAATAGGAATTGCGGTGAATGGGTCTGGATTGACGCCAGTAAGTGTGTACATTTACTGTAGTAAATAAGTAACACTTGCTACAGTATGTGTGTACACCGGTACATCTGAGCGGCGATGAAGGAGCTTCGTGCCCAAGGCGGTCTGCGGCTCGCACCGCTGTCAGTGCGGCGTGTATTGGTGTCCCGCACCAGCCAGAACCATGGCCGAAGAGGTCACTTTGAACGCGCTTCGCTCTCGCTTCGTGAAGTATCGGGAGATGATTCGACCCTCGGATCCTCTCTGGGAGGTCAATTTTTATATATATATATATATATACATTTTTTTTTTAAAATTTAAATATTTTAATTTAGTCCGAATTCTTGCTGGGGTGGCTTTATGAACCAGAGTTCTATTGCTAAGCAGAGCTTGTTGCGTGAACCCTGGCTCCACCACCCAATCAATGAATTCCAGTTCAACGGAAGAATTTTGACCGTGAGTTTAACGTGCCGTCAACGCATCGACACGGCCGCCCCTGTAGCTTCTCCCCGGCCTTACCGGGCCAGTTGCCAGCTAACTCTTCCAGCCGGGGGCTAAATGCGAGCGCGCGAAGCGACTCGAACCCCGCCTTGCCAGGACAGGACAGACCAGTGCAGGCCAGCACTCCAGCCAACTGAGCTACTGGGGCAGCAATTGAGTCGTCCGTGGTGTATGCTGCTCGTCGACTCGCTGTCGTGTGTGTGTGTGGTACGGTCAAGACGTCCCAATCGTGACGGTGCAGTCAAGACGTCTCAATCGTGACGGTATCAAGACGTCCCAATCGTGACGGTGATAAGACGTCCCAATCGGGACTGCAGTCAAGACGTCCCAATTGACGTGAGTCAAGACGTCCCAATGTGACGTAAGTTATTGTAGTAGACGTCAATGTGACGTATAGACGTCAATCTGACGGTCATCAAGACGTCCCAATCGTGACGGTGCAGTCAAGACGTCCCAATCGTGACGGTGCAGTCAAGACGTCCCAATCGTGACGGTGCAGTCAAGACGTCCCAATCGTGACGGTGCAGTCAAGACGTCCCAATCGTGACGGTGCAGTCAAGACGTCCCAATCGTGTCAGATAGGGATGACGTGTCTCGCACGACGGACGTCCTTTGGCCCGACCGCGGCTGGTAGTGCTGTCTGGCCTGACCGCGGCTGGTAGTGCTGTTTGGCCTGACCGCGGCTGGTAGTTCTGTGCTGGACTGACAAGTTAGGTCATGGGCGCTGTGTGACCATTGCTGATCAAGAATGGGTACAGAGGGGGGGGGGGCACTGGGTAATGTTCCCCTATGGAAAAGTGATGCCCCATCTGGCCGGTAAAGGCGCCACTTCAGGACGGCTCGAGTGCACCCCTTCCCCCTCCCGCTCAACGCATCTTTCAACCAAGAACCTTTCAGAGGAGAAAGGCTCGCCTTTAATAAGCTCGAGTGTGCCTCCCCCGTTCAGCGAATTTTCCCGCCGAAGGCATTCCTGCGAAGAAATGTGCCTCCCTCCCCGATGAGAATTATTGGATCCGCCCCTGTTGCCAATGCAGTCGGTGAGTCCGTAGGCTTCAATAAACAACCAATCTACGGCTCGCATTGCCACAACATCCAGTTTCACTCTACACGAACTCGGCTCCCCTCCCCGCCATCTTCAGCATCCCTTCCCACGGCCTCCTGTAGCCCTCCCACGACCTCTGTGTCCATCCCCACAGTATCCAGTACGTCTCCCCACGACCTCCTGTACCCCTCCCCACAGCACCCAGCACGTCTCCCCACGATCTCTGTGCCCATCCCCATAGCACCCAGTACGTCTCCCCACGACCTCTTGTATCCCTGCCCACGACCTCCGTGTCCATCCCCACGGCACCCAGTACGTCTCCCCACGACCTCCTGTATCCCTCCCCACGACCTCCGTGTCCATCCCCACAGCACCCAGTACGTCTCCCCACGACCTCTGAACTGCAAGCCGGTTCATCCCTATCCGATCCGAGTTCATCGACCGATACGGCTGCGGTTCCGTAGATTTATACGCCAGCCGATGGCCGAGTTTGCCAATAGGAGATGTTCTGGCCATTCTGGGACAAACCAATTGCTTCAGCACGCGCACGCTCCACAGAGAAAGTTCGGCGTTGACTCGGACAGTAACAGACAGACGGACAATGTGGACTTCGCGTACGAATTTTTCCGTTAGAATGGTGGCGACATGCTCTGTCAACGAGTAGTGCTACTGACGTGAACCGGCGAAGGAAAATCACATTTAGTTTAGCTTTAAGCCGAAGAGGAGTCTGAAAACGAGGCGAGTGCACCGGAGTGTACGGTTTCCGCTGCGGAGCCTCGGCGTCGCCAGGTTCTGGGAAGCGATGGGCTGCCTGCCGTCAGCCCCAACCCCGATGCTTCTGCATGCATTCGCTCCGACAAAGGGGGCGGCAGAGTGTGAGTGGTGTCCGATTGTTGGTAATACACGCATTAATTAGCATTAGGTTCGTGGTGCCATTGCATGGTCCGATTGGACTACAAGTGGCGATCCCTCCTCCACTCCCCCGAACCGCTTCGAGATGGCAGAACATGATGCATGGCCGAACTCATCAACCACAGCCAGGTGGCTTAAGACGACTACAAGTGGCGATCCCTCCTCCACTCCCCGAACCGCTTTGAGATGGCAGAACATGATGCATGGCCGAACTCATCGACCACAGCCAGGTGGCTTAAGACGACTACAAGTGGCGATCCCTCCTCCACTCCCCCGAACCGCTTCGAGATGGCAGAACATGATGCATGGCCGAACTCATCAACCACAGCCAGGTGGCTTAAGACGACTACAAGTGGCGATCCCTCCCCCACTCCCCCGAACCGCTTTGAGATGGCAGAACATGATGCATGGCCGAACTCATCAACCACAGCCAGGTGGCTTAAGACGACTACAAGTGGCGATCCCTCCCTCCACTCCCCCGAACCGCTTTGAGATGGCAGAACATGATGCATGGCCGAACTCATCGACCACAGCCAGGTGGCTTAAGACGACTACAAGTGGCGATCCCTCCCCCACTCCCCCGAACCGCTTTGAGATGGCAGAACATGATGCATGGCCGAACTCATCGACCACAGCCAGGTGGCTTAAGACGACTACAAGTGGCGATCCCTCCCCCACTCCCCCGAACCGCTTTGAGATGGCAGAACATGATGCATGGCCGAACTCATCGACCACAGCCAGGTGGCTTAACCCTCGTCGGGGTTAATCACCGGTGGGGTGCTTCTCGGGGTCGGGGTCGTCGGGGTGCGAGTGGTCTTGGGGTAACGTACCCATCTCCCAGCCGAAAGGTTGTGGACTCTCCACCTGTCCCTACCATTCGCCCGCGACCAATCCGCGTGAGAAGGTGGCGACGACATATGACCTAAAACAGTCGACGAGTCGTGAAGCAAATAAATCAACTTAATCCTCGTCCGTGTAAGATAGTTTGCCACTGTTCACAGTACAAGTGAGAGGGAAGGAACGGGGAGATTGCTACCGCCAAGCGTTTTTAAGTGGAAAGTGCTTGCGATGTGACACAAAACCGGTCGGTTGTATGCAACGAAATGTCACGATTGACAGACGATGTTCACCTCGTTTGTTCGCTCCCTGTTCTGCACTTGGTCGCTGGTTGACCTCTCAGGTTAGGTTAGACGTCAGATTTTTGTTTTAAAAAATCGAGAACTTCCAAACTGTAACACATACGCACGGATGCTATGGAGAATGTGATCTCGTTCACCATATTATTCGGCAGCATCTTTGGACACTACCGATGCGCGGTTTATTACATTTTGACCCATTGGTCAAGGTTCGGACGAGGCCCAGATGATGACTTCGTTGTAGAACCTTCCGAAATACTGCCCGAAACACTATTTAATATGACCCAGGAGAAAATGGGAGCCGAATTCAGCTTCAGCGTCCAAGCATCTCTACCATGACTGATAAGCCGAGAAAGTCGTCGGAGGTCAGGTTAGGTCAATGAAATTGAGTGACATCGGAAAGATGAATTACCTATGTAAGCATGCTAACACGAGTATCAATCACAAAATCACACCCACCATTGACCACTTGCAGTCGAGGAATACAATTAATTGCTGAAAACTCGCGATTTGAGCTAAAATCGCCTGACATGTTCCCTCTTGAAGTGTCACAGTTTAGTGGCCTGACACAACAAATTCCGCCTTTATTTCACATCATTGGTTGAGCAAATGATGCTCCATCAGCTAAGCCAAGTAGAGGCGCACTATCTCGCGCCATTTTTCGCAGAAGTACCTTCGGTCGCGGAAAAAACCTTCAGGGGGAGGGTTTGTATTGACCCACTGCACTGGCGAGGGTTAAATCCGTTGCTAGTTTTGGTGGCATGCTTCCTTCGCCAGCTGTCAGGGTGACAGCGTGGCTACTCCGACAGCTGTGAGAATGGCAATATAACCGCCCGGCATCTGTCAGGGTGACAGTGTAACCGCTCCCAGTAGCTGTCAGGGTGACAGTGTAACCACCCTGACAGCTGGCAGCGTGACATTGTAACCGCTCCAAGTAGCTGTTAGGGTTACAGTGTAACCGCCGGGCAGTTGCCAGGGTGACAGTGTACCACCCGGCAGCTGTCAGTGTAACAGTGTAACCACCCCAGCAGCTGTCAGGCTGGTAGTATTGCCACCTCCATTAATGGCCTCAGCTGCTGTGCTGGCGGGTCTGGTATCTTTCATGACGCCATTGTTATGACAGCCACCACACGTCGCGCCACTCCCCGCCATTGGAGGTGCCCACCGGCGTAGTGGCGGGATGCGCGAGGAAACTCGACTACCGCACACGCCTTTTTATAGCTGGGCACCTCCAACTCTCCACCGTTTAGTGGCTTCTTCATTTCAGTTTCCGAGGCAGGAAATCGGGGTGGTTTGAAAAGTCATTGAAAGAGAATGAATGTCTTTTGTTTGTTGTTGATTAATCAAGCCGGGAGGTAATTTTATCGAACATCAGATAACATGAAGACATGAAGCAACAGGTCGAAGTCGATACTCAGAGATAAGGCTAGTGTATGCGTTAAATCTTTTTAGGCATTTCTTTTGGCCATATACACGGTTTTGAACACGGTTTCCTCCTGCCCCTTTGCCATTTTCATCACTCCACTGCTCTTTCCACGTAGTGGGCATTGCCGAGTTTCTACACAACTTTTAATCGCAAGTAAAAAATGCAACGTATGTAGTTAACGCCTTTCCTGATTCGGCATTATTAAAACGCAATTGTCCTAAAGCACCAAGGATTTGGCTAGCTCTCCTTCTCTTTGCCCTCACGACATGATGCAAACGTATGGGATATATTGCTGTGGATAGGTGCACTGAGCATTTCTAGATTTAAAATGATCAGAAGAGGTAATCAAATATTCATATGGACTGGAAACAAGGTCACAAATTGGTCTGATTTATTTGGGGCTTGATCCTTCTTCAGAAACACCCTAAGAAGGATCAAACCCGAAATAAATCAGACGAATTTGTAACCTTGTTTTCGGTCCACATGAGCAGTTGGTTACATCTCCTAATTATTTTTGTCTTATTTATATATCAAGTGAGTCGTGCAAACCGCGGGAAATCCAGAAGAAAAATACACGCTCCCGTTGGCCGCGTTATTGAACAAAACTGCAACGACGTTCGTCAGCTGATCCGCCCGGTGTTGACCAACGCATTCACTCACCTACCTATTCCTGAACAGCAGCTTTGTTCTGTTCGGAAATCTGCTAACAAGTCGGCTACCCAGCATCAACACACCGGGACCATACGCCGCTTAGATCAGCAAACTGAGAGTGGTTGTCGCCGGCGCCGACTTCGCAGTCGCCCCGGTCGGCCTCCACCGCGCGGCCATCTGCGCCGTGTCATCCGCGCCGCAAATGGAACGCGCGCGCATTTACAGCGGCTTGAGTGCCGCGGGGCCGGATGGCTGTTCAAATGGACACTCACTTATCAAATGCTACATTGTACCCCACACAA
Organism: Ashinkailepas kermadecensis; assembly: GCA_034440615.1. Taxonomy (NCBI): domain Eukaryota; kingdom Metazoa; phylum Arthropoda; class Thecostraca; family Neolepadidae; genus Ashinkailepas; species Ashinkailepas kermadecensis. Next base: position 22,593 of record JAOTOM010002165.1, read on the forward strand.
GGAAGGCCTAATGGCCCCCGGCAGCTGGACGAGTGGAAGTGGTCACAGAGTAAGGTCAAGTCAACGGCCGACCAGTGATGTCGGAAATGAAATTGATGTTGAACAAGGGTAAAGAGGTGCGCTTCTGAAGAAGGCTGAAGAATTCCGGTTGTTCATAATTCGTGTCCTGAATACCCGGGTAATGAGAAGCTTTGCTCAAACTTCACTTGGGGGTGTTATGGATGATCACGCGAAGTATACTTCCGCATGGATTACCGATTGGCCTTCAAGCTATATAAATTTATTAGCGCTTTGGCGAGTAGTATTAAAGACGAATCACTGCTACATGATGTCCTACTTCGATCAACGCAAAAACTGTAGAATAGCTATTTTGCGCTTGGTGTTTATTTGGGTACAGCCCTGTCTGAACAGAACACAAAAACGGGAACAACAAACAAGCAGTTCACTCCACGATGCGATCCGTAACTACCATGCTCTATGCCATATCAGGTAATGCTACACATAAGCCTGATCGGTTCTGGAGACGCCCTGAGTCCTACTTAGTATTGAATAATACTTTCTGAACATGTGTACGCTGGCAATATGTGGCCATGCTACAGCAGTAACTTCGGGAGAAAAAAACACGCAAACCCGTCCAATTAAAACGCACATTAATTTACACCTATGAACATCTCTCGAAAGCGAATCATGTTGGAATGTCTGCACTCGAATATGCACCAAGCGTGTGACTCTTTTAAACTATTTTCGCTTATCGGAATTATCGTGTGCTGTTGATTTCCGATCGAGTTTGATTGTGTATCTGACTGGATGATGTGACGACAAGATCACCTCGCTGTGATTGGGCAGCGGATTGTTCTGGCGGATTGATGTATTGTTCTGGCGTCATCTTCTGGCAGCATCTTCTGGCATCTTTTTGCCAGCGATCAGCCTCAGTCCAGAAACATCGGTGCAAAACGAGACGAGGAAGAACCTCGGATTATTTGCGGTTGAAAGGTCGCATAGCGTCGCCATCCTCTCGCTTCGGTTGGCCGGGGGTGAACTCGGTAGCCCCGTCGGTTGTGGGATTCGAACCCACGATCCTGCGGTGAAGAGTGAAATACGCCACCGGCCGAGCAACCGTGACCGCGTCTAAAACGAGGGAATTCGTGTTGTTTTTAGTTCGCTATTGCGCTGGTGGGGATCAAGCTGCGACTTTCAATGAAGTTGACGGAATTATGAATTCGTAACTGCGCCGAAGGTATATGAAAATAAATGAATGACGAGGCGAAGTGTTCAGGCCCGGCGGGGGATCATGGTGACCCCCCCCCCATGTGTCCGAAATGGCCGCAGAGCAAGTTCATCACAGACCAGCTAACACTCGTCAAAACTGCCATCTGCCCTGGACAGGGGTGTGATCAGGAGTGAGATCTACCCGCCATAGCACCTTCGCCATCACATGCATCATTGATTATCAGTTGGTTGACACATTGTTTTTTTTTTAACGGCAACAGTTTGAATTATTGCTGGGATGGCTTTATAGTTGTATGTACCGGTGTCCTCTGCCAAGGAGAACTTGGTGCGTCAACCCTGACCACCACCATCCCATCCGCGTATTGCAGTTAAATATGAAAAAAAATGTTGACTGAGGGTTAAAAGCACACATCAATGCACAGCCACGGCCGCAACCGTAGCTCGTCACTGGCCTTATCGGGCCAGTTGTCAGCTGACCCTCCCAGCCGGGGGCCATGCGAGCGTGCGCAGCGACTCTAACCCTGCCTGGCCAGGCCACAGGAGACCAATGCAGACCGGCACTGTACCCCCAGCTGAGCTATGGGGTGGCTGTCCGCCGAAACATGGCAGCCGAACCTCAATAAATTCGCAGACGGCCAGACGACCGCGGCACTGCCGCTAGTGTCCGTGCCTGGCGGCAAATGAACAGAACCCACAGCTCTATCTGGCTCCGATCCAACACGACATGCAGGCACCGCGACAGCGAGTCGAGCGTCTGCTGTCCAATGATTTTCTGTCTGTTCAGGCACACGGTCGGAGTCTTGCGGGCGAAAAAATGCCGGCCATTGGCATGTGGCTGATGACGCCATTTGTTGCCCCGACGGAACCGGGAGGGTAGCGCCGAAACAGATCAAATCAATTAGGCTGTCCAAGGCAGACCCCCGACCGTTTCCCTGAGCACGCGTATAAATTATCCGTCCGAGCTTCTCCGCCCGGACTCCAGCTTGTGTCTGAAATAAATCAATGCGAATTCGGTGACAAAGTGGGAGAGAGAGAGAGAGAGAGACGGAGACGGAGAGAGAGAGAGAGAGAGAGAGAGAGAGAGAGAGAGAGAGAGAGACGGAGACGGAGACGGAGACGGAGACGGAGACGGAGACGGAGACGGAGACGGAGAGAGAGAGAGGGAGAGAGAGAGACAGGAGAGAGAGACAGAGACAGAGACAGAGACAGAGAAGAGACAGAGACAGAGACAGAGACAGAGACAGAGACAGAGACAGAGACAGAGACAGAGACAGAGACAGAGACAGAGAGAGACAGAGAGACAGAGACAGAGACAGAGACAGAGACAGAGACAGAGACAGGGAGAGAGAGAGACAGAGACAGAGACAGAGAGAGACAGAGACAGAGACAGAGACAGAGAGAGGAGACAGAGACAGAGAAGAGACAGAGACAGAGAAGAGACAGAGACAGAGACAGAGACAGAGACAGAGAGAGAGACAGAGACAGAGAGAGGAGAGGGAGAGAGAGAGGGAGGGAGAGAGAGAGAGATAGAGGGAGAGAGAGAGATAGAGGGAGAGAGAGAGATAGAGGGAGAGATAGAGAGAGAGAGAGAGAGAGGAGGGGGGGGGACGGGAGAGCGGGAGAGAGGCTGTCAGATAAGAAATAGAGTAGCTCTGTGATGACGTTCGACATGTATGCATGTATGCATGTGCCTACGTACCCACTTTCCGACACAGGTTTATGGGACTAGTGAAATGTACGGCGTTTATTTAAAGAACATTGTGTATTCTATCCAGATAAACAACGACATTCCTTAGTCTGTTTATGATTTAGGACAAAGCCCCTCACTACGCGCCCCTCCTGCTTCCTCCGTCCCCTTCTAATTGAAGTTATCGCGGTCGTTCGTACACCCCCAGCGTGACATACGAGCCACGGTCTGTGTGGGAGATTGTGATGCCAAGAAAGCGGGCGTGGGCGGACTCAGAATTGGCGCAGATGCAGCAACAACCACATGGCCCCATTGTCGAAAGTGGTGCACGTTACGTGGCGTAAGCTGACATGGGAACCGTCTGGCGGGTGATCTTTCGTCAGATCGGATGATCTTTGATAAAACCTGGCGATCTTCGATCCGGTCGGGAGATCGTTGACCAGATCGGGCGATCTTTGGCCAGGTCGGACGATCCCAGGTCATGTCGGACGATCCGCGATCAGGTCGGACGATCGTTGATCATGTCGGGAGATATTTGAGCAGGTGGGGCGATCTTAGGCAGGTCGTGCGATCTTTGGTCAGGCCGGGCGATCTTTGGCCAGGCCGGGCGATCTTTGGCCAGGTCGCCACCGAGTCGAGCAATGTCCACTTACACTCGGCTGTGGACGCAGAGCTGGTGACAGCCCGCGGCGCGGTGTCGTTTCAGGCCGGCCAGCGTGGGGGACGCCGAGGTCTGGCAGACACGGCGCGGAAACGCTGCCACCCCAGTCTCGGAGAAGTGGAGCTGCAGGAAATGGGCGGCACAAGTTGTCGCCGGAGAATATCCCCCGACTGGTGGTGCGTCAGCAGCTGAGTCTGCGAAGTCGCGCGCTGTCACTTGGACTCTGAATAAATTGCCAACTCCTTGCCCAACTTGACACAGCAGCAAAAACAATCCGTTTCCAACAGAGACGTATGCAGAAGGCAGGTGGGATGGGGTGGCGGGGGAAATCCGACCGAAGTGAGCACTGCCGAAATGGATGCACACACTTTACCCTGACACTGTGTGGGAGAGAGGAAGGGGAGGAATGCCTCTGGAACTTACATGGTTACAAGGTTAAGTGGTGCCACTTAGAGTCTGACATTTAGAGCTCGTGGCACCATTGCACTGTGTTCCCGGAATGCCAATACGCCTTCCAGCCGTGACATCCGTTGTTGAGAATCTTTGTGGTTTGGAACGTTCCACCGAGCAACATTAGCGCTCTCAGGGGGGGTCTGAAGGAGGACAGTTTACATGCTTGCACTGGTGCGTAAAACAACCCGAATCCCGATATGTCGCCTGAATACTGACGAGTGCCACTGCTTTAGCAAACAATTAAGTTGCACAACTTCAACTGGACTTTAGTCCACGGAGTCATCACTTATAATTTAGCTCGATGAGATACTCCGTTCCTGCAATATTGTCGAAGTTCTCAACTTCAGTCAAAGTGACTCCTAAAGCAGTGGCCAGAACGGTGAGGATCGGACTTTGTTAGTTGATGTGGTATTCGACAATTCGCCTTTTTGTGATTCCGGCCCATTAAGAAATGGACAGTGGGATGTCCGCTCCAATGTATATCTCTTCCAGGAATAGCGCAATGGCAAGCGTGAACTAGCTAAGTTACCTCGATAAAATATCAAGTTTTCGAGTACGGTTGGTCAATAAATATAGTACGGCAGTGAACAAGACAGGATCTCTGCGATAAATTCAGCAATTCCAAGTTCGCCTTTGCACTTCTCCATTTGTCTGCAATTGTGTTGGAAGTTATCTCTTCCTGCTGTAGCGCAGTCAGTTTTCTGGGCTGACCTCGACAGGTCGCGCAGTGTCGCGCAGTGTCGCGCAGTGTCGCGCAGTGTCGCGCACTGCTGCCGCTTGTGCGCACATTTCGTGTGGACACATTAAGTACCTGTAACATATCAGTTATGGGCGCAATATAGCCAAGACAGCTGGTGCGCCTACAAATCCCGACTACATCCATGTGTTTTTGCTCTCTCATTGGCTGATGTCGACTTGCTTGGCCAAAACACAGCTTCCGTGAGCCATCAACATCGTTCGGGGCTCCTTGCCTTGCGCCTTTATATCCTAGATAGGATGTTTAATATCCTATTTTCGCGGCGATAGCACTGTGTATGAACGGCGACAGCGATAGGATATGGAGGCGGATAGGACACTTTATATCCTATTCTCGTGCTAGGCGGAGGGGATGGAGAGCGCGGAGGCTCCGCCGTTCGCGCGTATCCCTCACGGGTTTTGGAACCTCCGTGGAATGTGGTTGGCCCATGACGTTACACGGAAAGACACGACCCAGAATTGATCTCGTCTCCCACACCAGTCAGATACTGTACGCACTCTTCTGGGGGGTTTTCGGGTATCGTTTCTGGTTCATCAGAACTAAAATTGTTCTTCCGGATCTCTTGATATATCATTAAAGGTTCATGATAGCCCATTCACGATAGTGGTAGGCAGGCCTACCTAGGCCGCCAAGGTAGGTGCTGATGATTTCTAGACATGTAACTATATCACACCTCTGATGCGCATCTCACCTGTTGCAGTAATAGTACTGAAGCAGCAAGGTAGTACACATGCACTGTATTTTATCACACGATAAATTACAACTCCATTCAAACTATGTGCACGTGTTCTGTGATCGAGCGCACGCAACGTTAAGCGTAGTAAAACCGTAGTAGATCCGCGAACGACATACTGATTAAATGTTCTTCGAAGGGCCTCATTATTCTACGACAGACACTTATGCATCTGCAAGGGCTGTCCTGATGCTGGTGGGTCCCTCACTTGTGGCTTATGAGACCCTCCCTGTGGCCAGTGAATCTCCTCAGAGACAGGCGCCTTGGTGGCCAACAGTGGTCCTTCTGAAGGCGTCTGGGACCCCTTTGGACCGACGAGCACGGATGTGGTTTTGCAGCTTTTGGAGGCGCACGTGTCCCTTCAATGCTAAACAATTGTCCCCACCCAAAGGGTAGGACAACTTCAGATCACATGTCACCACCAACCCGCTCAACATATCCTTCCTCGGCCATCGAGGCGTGGAACACAAATTATGCAGACATATAATTTGTTTTTGGGGGGTGGGGGTGGGGGTGGAGCATTGAGCATGGGGCTCAAAGGAAATTATTGGACTCCAGTCACAAAGTACCGGCTGCGCGCCTGGATACGACACACAACGTCTTTGATATAAATTCGTCTCCACTGCGCAGGCTAGCGTATAATGGGGCCGAGACCGAGCGCCGGCAGTACCACCTATCGGACGCGTGCCGAACAGCATATTGTGCGGCACGTGCCGGCGATATCTGTCGCCAATTCCGCCGAAGCACGCTGGTGACACCGCTGACACCTGCTGTGTGCAGCCGGAAGACTACGGTTACAGATCTCAGCCGCTGTTGCCCGTTTGAAGTTCTCGTATTGGAAATAGGCATTGTAGGCATTATTAACGATTAAAACTGCTCTTAAGCAGGGAAAATTCATCAAAACTTGCACCGATTTTGCAACAGTGTTGTCTTATTATAATTTTGAGCAGTTTTAACTTTAACTTTAATCCTAGATATTAATTTTCGTGCGAACTGGTGGAAGATGTAGCTTGCTGAATATAGAATCGACATCCTTCCCCAAACATTTTTTGGCATCGTGCTCCATGATGTATATTTCAAGCTGTCGCAGTATCCAGTTTCTAGCTATCCTGCGCATGCTCACTATTATGGATGGTGACAATGGATAGTGGATAGTGACATAATGGATTGTGGATAGTGACATAGTGGATAGTGACACACCCACATCTTGAGATTCGCGGTAGCTTAGTCGGCAGCCGTTGGACTCCTGGCCGCAGGGTCGTAGGTTCAAATCCCACAGCGGACATTGTCGAGTCCACCGGAGATCACTGCGCGTGAAAGGTTGGCGGCACTGCAGCCTAGCAGTCGCGTGCGTTCTAAAAATTAACCCAAGAAAAACACCCGCATCATATAGTGGAATTCGAAATCACGTGAATGCCTTTGATGGAATCTGCTATGCAATAGTTGTCGATGCATGGGTATTGCTACGCACAGAAACAAGGAAAAGGTACTGTTCCTAGTACCTGTTGTTCTCAGTTGAAGAGTGTATAGGACCTAAGAGGCTTTTTTAATCAACATCGCTTTCATTGCAAAATTTTGATATCTTACTGTGCTCCTTTCAATTTCGAATAACTCACGAAAACATTATTCTAACATTGTTTGTTCCATCCGCAACCTTGCACAAATGCTAGCCTGTCAGCCTCTGCTAGCCTGCGAGCCTCTCCTCTGAATATACTACTAAGAATTACAACCTAGCGATGACATGCCAGGTAGTGGCTGCATCTGACGGCGGTAGGTGGCGCTGTGGCGTGTTGGAGCCGTGTGTGGCGCGGATGAGACGTATGTTGGATTTTGGGCGTTGGCCGTGGCGTTAACCTCGGGCGGTGATGGCGAGTTGCTGCTAAGTTGAAGTGACAGTAGCCCGTTTCACGACCGCCAATAAGCACCGGGATGCAATGTCGATGACTTCGTCTAGTATGAATGGCATATCATTGAAATATATGTACTTTTTCTGTAGATATGAAATATTCCAGAAGTTTTAACTATGAAGTAATAAATTAAATATTGAACTCAACCAACATATTCAAATTGTGGCACTGTTTGAAAAAAGCGCTCAATTCACAGAAACAACTAGCCAATCTGGCCGCATTTGGCACCACGGCCGGGAGGTAGGAGTTGTCGGATAGTACATAAATTTGCCGTTGGATTACCAGTAAATATACCATATTGGGGAGGAAGTGGTAGTATGGATCCTGCGGATGAATATTTTTCCTTTTACGTTTTATTTTATGGCTGTGAAGTACCTGTATTATGAATAAATATTGAAATACATCATTTCCAGATGCTACGATTCCATCTTGCCGCTCCCGAAAATATTCATTTATCTCCACTTTACAAGCGGGATGTTTACAGTTGTAATGGTATCCGCTGTACCGCACCATACGAGGCTCCGTTTTTAAATGTCGCTGTCCTCCTACCTGAATAACCCCTACTGGGGGGGGGCAATTGATCCTTGTCTTTGAATATCATACTCGCAAGAAAGAACAAAGCATGGGTTGTTTACAGCACCCAAAAAACCGCAACACGTCCAAAATATGCGCATCTGAAACAAACTTGTTTGTTGGCTCGACTGACATATTTCAGCCGTAAATGATACAATCAGAGCACGAATGATGACGTCATTTTTTTAAACGTGGATTATGATTCGTCCCAGCTATCATAAAGGGCCAATCATTTACCGCAGTTGAAGCTGGCTGGCGATATTGATCAGAGTGGTCGAGTGCTCGGAAAATTTGGCATTTGAAGGCCGCTGAATTCAACAAACAGCTGTTGTCATCGAGTTTACTTCCGAAGTCAGGCTCGATTGGTCTGACTTCCAGATTTCCGACTAGATGACGTCACAGGCGCGGATGTAGGTGTACAGGTTCGGGGTTTGTGCATAAATAAGCTGTTACTAGTCCAAAAATTTGTCGTATTAGGGAACTGAACCTACTCTGTTTGTTTATTGATATCATAAATTGGTCCAATCTACAGACTAAAAGCTTTCAGATCAACGTAACCATTCTGCCCTGACCCCGCCATTGGGATGTCATGACGATTACTTCCCGCTAGTGCACGCGTGAAACCGCCTAGTAGCAACGCAAGAGGCTGTGTAGTCTTGATTAGTGGCTTTCTGAAAGTTTTGAATCTAGTTGATTGTTGCGGTGGCACGGACCGACCAATACTGCTCACGTAAAGAAGCCATCTTTTATTCTAACAGGGAGAGAGAGAGAGAGAGAGAGAGAGAGAGAGGAGGAGAGAGAGAGAGAGAGAGAGAGAGAGAGAGAGAGAGAGAGAGAGAGAGAGAGAGAGAGAGAGAGAGAGAGAGAGAGAGAGAGAGAGAGAGAGAGAGAGAGAGAGAGAGAGAGAGAGAGAGAGAGAGAGAGAGAGAGAGAGAGAGAGAGAGAGAGAGAGAGAGAGAGAGAGAGAGAGAGAGAGAGAGAGAGCAAAAAGTATGTATGTGTGTGCTAAGTGTTACAAAGAAGGTGCACCATGACTTCCAATTTTTTTTGCAAAAATCAGACCCCTGGGTCATTGAGAAGTCAAAATGTCAAGTAATTAGTGAAATGTAACCCTGGGTACCCTGTTACGATATAGGCGCGATGATCACAGCATTATCGGCTGAACGATATTGTAGTTAATGCTGAGGAAGTTTTCAGATAATGGTGTACTATGGTGTTTGTTAAGACTACCATTCAAAGCTGAGTTATGGATGCTGGAAAACCTTTAACTTCATGCTGAACACCCTGGCCTGACGCACTGCTGCGTTACAAAGTAGAGGTGGATACTGATATTGAACTGGTGATACTGAACTGTGCGTAGTGCAAAGCGCTCATCCTTAGTGCACGTAGTGCGTGCACTCGAAGACCACTCACTTTGACAAGTTTCGCTCACTGGCGGATACAGAAAAAACCGGTTTCCGACCATTTGGGGGAGGCGGGGATTTGATATCTTCTCTGGTTTCGAAAAACTCTTCGGATTTGAACAGGTAACATTGGGTGCTTTCGATGGAGACAACATTTTCTCTTATGTTTATACATTTCGAGGAAATACCATTTTAGTGTAAAAGTTCGGAAGAAATCGGTCCAGTTTTTTTTTTTTTTGGGGGGGGGGAGGAGTCATGACCCCCGTGAATACCCGAGACCCGCCAGTGGTTCCGCTTCTGACACATACAATTTTTAGGTAAAAACAATTTTTTTTAGGTAAAAATTTTTAGGTATTTTTTAGGTAAAAACAATTTTTTTTTAGGTAAAACAATTTTGAGGTATTTTTAGGTAAAAACATGGGCGTGACAGATTGGACAAAATGACTTCACCTACTTCGTTGCGATGTCGAAGTCGCGAGGTCGTGCCACCCAATGGTCTCTGGGACCATTTGACGGGGGACAAGACGCTGCTGCTCCGGCAAGCGTTATGGGTGAAGAAGATCCGAAATGTCACATAACTCTACCCAATGTGAAGATTTATCTCGAGGTGTCCACAGATCGGCAGAAACCTAACGCCGTGGTGACGTCACAATCCTGAATTATTGGCTGCGGCCATACGCTTGCCATAAGCTGTAATCCAAAAGTTGTATCGATTGCACATCGCTGGAGAAATTTGAAGTTTGCCGTGTAGGATTGTGGAGTTACCATGCCATTAATATCAATACATTTCAGTGCATACAGCTTGACCGGGCGCCACATAGTCACGAGAAGTTGATGGTCCCGCCGCCAGTAAGCCTAAATAATCAATAACTACATCAACTGCACGTTGTTTGACAGCGTGATGTAATGGTGGGCACCTGACGCAGAACCCCCCGTGATCTGCGCCGTGAGGGCAAGAGCCGTTCCAGGTCGTTCTGGGACGACCTGGCGTGATTCACACCGACAATAGGGGGACGGAGGTCACCAGCTCAGGTCAGCTTCTCCCATCCGTCTATCACCCACGGGCGGCAGTCCCAGCTCGTCAATTTTGTGCTACTCGTCCCCTACCCGAGGCAGGGACACCAGACGGCCTGTTTGCATTCGTGCTTCAACTCCAATCGCGCGCGGGCGGTCAGTGCGCCTGCGCAGACAGCAGACGCGGTCAGCTGGCATGTCGACGACGGCGTCAGTTGCCCGCGCGCGCCCGTGGGGTGAGGGTCGGTGTTGTGTGCGCGTGCCGGTCCGTGCTGCGGGGGACTGCGTGGACGTGGGTCGAGTGCTGGTGAAGTTCGGCTGGAGAGCACCGATTGCCAGTGGATGAGGTGCGGTGGTGCGGGGTCTCGGTGCGCGCACACTGTCCGGGTCTGGTTAATGGTGAGTGTTGAACATTAGCTGGCAATGCTGATGTTCTGGGAGCACGGAGTTGGGTTGTGGGCTGGGGAGGAGGTGCAGCGTCCAGAAGTTCGCCGCGGGGCTTCGCCCACAGTCTGTGCTCACTGTTGCTCACTGTTGTCTGCGATTTGCCAATGGCAGCAAAGCCGATGCCGTGCCTCTGAGCTGTGATTTTGTATGCGTTTTTTCACGAATAATTGCTCCACTTGAGGCCCAAGGGAAAATTTATCGCGTCATCCTTCAGGAAATCTTGCGGGAAGCTCTCACGACTTGAAGTCTAGATAAGTCAGGAAGGTGAAAGGCTAGGAAGGGTAGCAAATACGATTTTCGTGTTTTTCTTCAATAATTATAACGTGCGTTGCGATTCGCCACCAGTTGGCCATAGCGGACATGCATTGGGCACATATTGAACAACTCTGGACACGGCCAGTGACCTGCGAGGAAAACACCGCCGTAACAAATATTCCGGCCGCCTCCCAGTTTCCAATACAGCCGCTAGTCACGCGCCACTTTTATAGTCTACGGTTTATATTTCTTCCGGCTGTCTCCCAGCATTGTGAACTGATGGCGGCAGATTTCCTGTGGGAAACGTTTTCAATATGACCGTAGAAACTTCGCCACAGGAACTGCTGGTGCGTGGCCTGCAACGTGTTCGCCATTGAAGAAGTCCGCCAGCTTTGTATGCGCGTGGGCGAAACTCTAATGTGTCCTTAATTCTCCCCGGTTATTTTTCGGTGGCCGAAGTTCCGTCGTTTGAGCATTCATTGATGGCCACCTCGCCGCCAATGTTCAGGAGTGTAGTTTTGAATGCTTTTAGGGGAACTTGTCCCCTCCCCCAAATGCTGCCTTTCCCCCGATAATTTCAGCTTTTAAATTGGGACTCCATGTGGTATGTTCCCTCCAATCCATTAGGCCCGCAAATTGTCTTCATGCATTGTGCCCTCCCAATAATTTTCAGAAGCATACACCTACACCTATGCCAGTACATGTGGGCAGTTGAGGAAATGGGCCAGTCTGCGAAGTACGGCAGACGAGTACACCGGCCGGATGATGATCGTTCGCACCGAAACCCACCGGGCCGCGAGATTTTCTACACCAAAACGCACCTGGCCCCCCGAGATCTTCCGCACCAAAACGCACCTGGTCGTAACTGGTCTGGTTGGTTCGATATTTGACGTCTTTGACGTGCCAAGTTTTTATGGGCCACATTAGTGTCGTGGATCTTATCGCGCAGATCGGTCGCGAGCACCGGGTGCGGCAGGCGAGGCTCGAGCCAAAAACGTTCTGTGTGAGGCAGAAATCGCAACCACCACATCGTTGTAAAAAATGTACATACGTTTGCAATGATTTCCTCCGTTATATAATGTAATACACTCTCTGAAAACTGTCCCCTAATTTCAACGACGATCTAAAGAAGTATTGATGCGACCGGTGAGCGTTGGATTTGGGATGTGAAACCAATTATTTTTGGGAATAAACGGCCAATATTCTACGTAAAAACCAAGACAGCACGACGATATTGGTGTCTTTTCAAGAGCCAACTATAATTCTTCTTGAATTTCAGTTAAGAAGATATGCAGTTTTGTCAGATATTGAAATTAGTAGCCAAATTTATCGATTGAAGTTAGTGGCGATGCAGTCTGTAGCACACCTTCCACCACACCCGCTTTGCTCCGCTGAGCACAGATAGTGCCATGAATTATACCACTAAACATTAAAACAAATAGCCATGAATTATGGCTCAGCCTGCTGGTGTGCATCTTTAATCGAACACATAAAGTTCCGCCATCGGTTATGACTGAAGATATAACAGGGTGGTTGTGCTTTCCATGGTTAATTTCTCATCAGAAGTGCTCCAGCGCTGACAAGTGACGGGTTTTGTCACGGAAAGCGTGACACTAATCGGGACAGATGACCCTTGGTGGCAATCTATTCGACCAGTTCCTGGTCTCATTTCTGCAGATATTCCACATCTTCAACAGACTCGTCCGAGGCTGGGTTGGCGCTTCCGTCCGTGTGCCGCTCAGCCCGGTTCCGGCGTCCGTGCCGATGTGCCTCATTTATCCCCGTGGTCGGCTGGGTTTTCTCGATAAGTGTTAATCGTGCCGGCCACGCAGGTGGCCATCACTGGTGGGGAAGTTAGTGGACCGGTACCCGGTGCTCCCAGCCGCCAGTGGAACGGCAGTGAATAACGATGAATATTATAAATCTGCGTCGAAACCACCACGTGCTATCGATGGTCCCTTCGCTTGCGGGACCTATAATTGATTTTCGTGTTCGTGGTAATTGTATTCAGTCACAGTGGATGCAGCACGATGTTGGAGTTCGTTAGTTTTCAGGGTGATGTTGGTTTGATGTATGCCGCCTTCGCATGCTTTTTAATTTAGCGTACGGATAGCTGTGATCGAAAATGAAGTAAAATACAGACGAGTTCACGTGAAAAAGACAACCTAATGTTCGTGAATACTACGGCCTACATCAATGCCGTGTTCCTTCACAGTTCCGCCAATCATTCTTCCAACACACGTTATTGTCGTCTGAGGCGTGATGACCTATCCATGCAGGTCAGTCATGGAGCATTCCTTTCGGTGTCCTCCCGCAATCTCTTCTGGAATCCCTCCTGAGATCCTCCTGAGATCCTCCTGAGATCCTCCGAGAGTCCCCCTGAAGTCTCCGGGAATCTGGACTGTGTCGAGTGGTGTGAGCAAACATGAGGTCGGCGCATCATGCGGGCCGAGTCGGGCCGGCTGGTGGACATTGTTTGCCAGCACTGTCACTGCTGTTGTCTGTTGGACGGCTGTCTGTCACTGCTGTTGTCTGTTGGGCGGCTGTCTGTCGCTGCTGTTGTCTGTTGGGCGGCTGTCTATCGCTGTTGTTGTCTGCTGGGCGGCTGTCTGTCACTGCCGTTGTGTGCCGACTGGGCGGCTGTCTGTCACTGCTGTTGTGTGTGATTGGGCGGTGTCTGTCATTGCTGTTGTGTGCCGATTGGGCGGCTGTCTGTCACTGCTGTTGTGTGCTGGGCGGCTGTCTGTCACTGCCGTTGTGTGCCGACTGGGCGGCTGTCTGTCAATGCCGTTGTGTGCCGATTGGGCGGCTGTCTGTCACTGCCGTTGTGTGCCGACTGGGCGGCTGTCTGTCACTGCCGTTGTGTGCCGACTGGGCGGCTGTCTGTCACTGCCGTTGTGTGCCGATTGGGCGGCTGTCTGTCACTGCCGTTGTGTGCCGATTGGGCGGCTGTCTGTCAATGCCGTTGTGTGCTGATTGGGCGGCTGTCTGTCACTGCCGTTGTGTGCCGATTGGGCGGCTGTCTGTCACTGCCGTTGTGTGCCGACTGGGCGGCTGTCTGTCACTGCTGTTGTGTGCCGATTGGGCGGCTGTCTGTCACTGCTGTTGTGTGCCGATTGGGCGGCTGTCTGTCACTGCTGTTGTGTGCCGACTGGGCGGCTGTCTGTCACTGCCGTTGTGTGCCGACTGGGCAGCTGTCTGTCGCCACTGTCGTCTGTCGCCACTGTCGTTTGAACTCTGACTGACCCACCGCTGACATTCTGACATTCTTCCTCCGACTACCACACCTCAACTCTGGCCGGCCGCGACTCTTCCGCTTCATGGCGTTGGAAGTGAAATATACATGCAGTTACTGTGGTATGCGTTGGCCGGCTCCCGTTCACCGCCCAATTCACTGCGTGATGGTTGCTAGGCAACGAGTGAATGCGGAAGGCTGAGAGGAATCCGCCAATTATCGTCCAGTATCAAGGGGTGCGGCCGCAATCGATTTATTCAATTCCCAGCGATTGATGTTGAATCCAAAGGCAGAAACGCCAATTTCCAAAGGAGTACCGTTACACACACATACACATGGGTGCTATATGACCAATGGAGTGTATATATGATGTGACAAAAGCTGCCCTATCTTGCCGTCTTACGATGCACCTACAGGAGGGAACACCATCGCAGCACATGTTCTAAGAACACGAACAGTGACTAACTAGAACGGACCTGATACACAACACCGTTATTCTAAAAACTGCATCGGACAAGCGACGCCTTAGAGTTCTCGAGGAAATTATAATCCGAGTACAATCACCTGTCCCGAATGTGCACTCACGATCATGCATAACACTTTAATTGTTTAATAATACTATCTGGTGAACAGTTGTGCAGTGTGTGCTATGTACGTGAGTATGCTGACAAACTGTAAGCCTAGATTAGCATTTCTTTTGGGAAGCTTCGGAAGCACTTGCAACAACACTAAGTGTGATTTCTAACTCCAAAATGATTTGGTACTGAACACATTTCGTAGTACATGCATAGGGATAGCATATGTATATGTACATACATACATGCATACATAATATATATATATATATATATATATATATATATATATATATATATATATATTATATGTGTTTATGTGTGTATATATCGGCTTACAACAGCGCCGACAAACAGCCACATAATTATTTTGCAAGCAGGCACTGCTTGCTATTGTGAGCGAGTGGTTGGTGAACGCATAAAAACAACTGATAGTAAGCAGGTGACAGCCGCTTTTGGGCACCCGGATGGTTGAGCGAGCAGCCGGCCGTCGCGTGGTGTTCGTTAGCGAACAATTTATGACGTGCCGTCCACCTATTTAACGTCGACACGTGGCGTCATGCTCCCCCACCTCCACCCACAGCATATTTATATCCGCATTTCTCCGCCACCGCGGTCGGCTTTTCACTGTGCACGTGGTGCATGCGGCGTGCACGCCGCGAGCACTTGCCGGCCAGGCTGGAGCCGCACCGCCGGCCAGTTCGGCGGGCCAGTGCTGACTGGACACGCGCGGACGGTAGTGATACGGGGAGCAGTTAGTTCCGAGGGCGCAAGATGACTTCGTTATCGGGGCGCTGGTAAATCATGGGGGTCGATTGATTATGCATTGGGTGGGTGTTCCCCTGTTGGTGGTGATTAGGATCGGAAAGCGGCTTTGTCCTGGATTTGTATCGCCCAGAGCATTACCCTCTCTGGTCGTCTCCTCCCTTTCTTGCCGAAACATTTGCGCAGTTTGGAATCGCTGCGAACTTTCCGTGTCAGAAACTCACTGAGAAGTACAGCAAGAAGTTGATGACGTCGGGAACAGAACTAATATTACCCGCCCGGAATTAGATGACTCCGAAATTCTCCCGAAGCGAAGGACTCCAGCGCACAAATCCGACCGCGGTCGCGCTCCCGCCGAAAAGTGGGCCTCGTGAGCGGCGTCGCGCGCGTTTTTCCGGCGTCGGCCGTGTTCGGTGCGCGGCTGACCGATGTGCCGGCCGTCGGCTGACCGATGTGAGCTCGATACGGCTGCGCGCCGCGGTAAGTATCGGCTAATTAGTGTTGGGCGCGCCAGAAAAAGCGGCAAATTGGCGGCGTTATCTGCGGATCGGTAGTCGTCGTAATGGCCGGAGCGTGCGTGCTGGCCGGGTCGGCCGGGCCGGTCGCCGGTCGCCCGTCTCGCGCTGTTGGCGACTCTGCGGCGTCCTGTGTATACCTGGCCGATCAAACAGTCGTTAGCGGTGGAGCGACGATCGGCGGTGGCCGCTCCACCTTGACTCTGTCACGCGTCACGCGTCACGCGTCACGCCGATACCATCTGGCGTGACTGCGTTACGTCGAGCTGTCGCGGGTGCTCACGGGCAGCGGCCGGTCCGCGGGTGATCCGCGGGTGATCCGCGGGTGACCCGCGGGTCAGGGAGGGTCACGTGGAAGCAGTCGGTTCGGAGGTGGGCCGCGGGTCAGGGAGCTCCCCAAGACGGGAAAAGCCGGATGTCCCCGCATTGATAATGCAAAACATTCAACATCTACGTTTCCAGGATCGTGACAGGAACTGACTCTCAAGAAGGGAAACGCTGTCAACACAAATTAGCCAGCTCCAATTCATATCAGTTCCCATGTCGTTGCTGAACGGCCTGCAGAGGGGAAAGATAAAATATTCCCACCTTGCCACCATTAGCTCAATCATATTTCCTTATCTTGTATCATTAGCGGTGCCAGCAGCGGTGCCAGCAGCTGTGCCAACTACACTTCTCACATGGGTAGCGGTTCCAACTACACCCCTCCCTTCGGCAGCGGTTCCGACTACACTCCGGGGACGAGTGGTCTAGGGGTAAGATGCTCGTCTCACAATCGAAAGGTTGTGGGTTCGAGTCTCACCTGTCGCTACTCTTCGCCCGCGACCAATCGGCGTGAGAGATTGGCGACGCTACATGACTCAACGGTCGACGTGTCGTAAAACCAATAACCAATAACCAACCGACTACACTCCTCCCTTTGGCAGCGGTTTCGACTACCCTCCTCCCTTGGCAGCGATGCCAACTACAGCGATGCCAACTACACCCCTCCCATAGGCAGCGGTGCCAACTACACTCCTCCCGTGGGCAACGGTGCCGACTACACTTCTCCCGTGGGCAGCGGTGCCGACTACACTCCTCCCTATGGCAGCGGTGCTAACTGCACTCCTATGGTAGCGGTGCCAACTACATTCCTATGCCAGCGGTGCCAACTACACTCCCTCCCATGAGCAGCGGCTCCAACTACACCTCTCCCTTCGGCAGCGGCTCCAACTACACCCCTCCCTTCGGCAGCGGTGCCAACTACACTCCTATGGCAGCAGTGCCAACTACACTCCTACGGCAGCGGTGCCAACCACATTCCTCCCATGGGCAGCGGTGCCAACCCGCGTCACGCTGCTCCACGGTTGGCCGATTGCCGGCTGACCTCCAGCTCCGAACAGCCGGCTGAGCCGGTCCACGGTTCGCCGCCGCCCACTCGAGTGCAGTCGGTCGGTCTGGTTTACTACCTACCTCCCGTGTGCCCCCTCCCGTCCTTCCCGTCGACAGGGCCATAATTCCGAACACAAAGGGCCGGCGACAAAAACACACAGGCTGCCCTGGCCGCCCGGAGAACAGGAGATTATCAAGCCCTGGGCGGCGGGGTGGCCCGCCGTCCGCCGCCAGTCTGACCGCAGTCGAGGGTTGGTGGGCCGGCGAGCAGAGGGGCTGAGGTGGACCGGCGAGCAGAGGGGCTGAGGTGGACCGGCGAGCAGAGGACCTGAGGTAGACCGGCGAGCAGAGGGTCTGGGGTGGACCGGGGAAGAAAGGGTCTGGGGTGGACCTGCGAGCAGAGGGTCTGGGGTGGACCGGGGAAGAAAGGGTCTGGGGCGGACCGGGGAAGAAAGGGTCTGGGGTGAACCGGCGAGCAGAGGGTCTTAGGTGGGCTGGCGAGCAGAGGGTCTGAGGTGGGTCGGCGAGCAGAGGGTCTGGGGTGGACCGGGGAGTCGGCGGTCCCCAGTGGCCCGGAGAACAAACTGTCTGGGCTCTATCCCCGGGGCGGACGGTTCAACGAGGGCGACACACGTGTTGATCCACTACCGATACGCACCCTTTAAGCTGCCGTGATCCTTCCCACTCCTGGGTCCGCGTCTTTCTTGTTCTCTGACCCGTCGAGTCGTGTCTATGATTCCTGCACACCCGCTCAGCGAGACACGATCTCGGGTTGTGGCTGGGACACTACACGACCAATAATGAAGTTAATGCGCCATGAAGCCCAAACAACTAACTGACTTAGGTCATCTTTGATCTCTATCCTCAGCTTCACCTTCACTTTCATCTTCACCTTCATCTTCGCCTTCATCTTCATCTTCACCTTCACCTTCATCTTCACCTTCATCTTCACTTTCATCTTCGCCTTCATCTTCACCTTCATCATGTACACGTTGATCCGCCAGCGTGACAGCGGTGCCTACGTTTGCGCGGTATTGCCGCCACACGTTGGTCGCCATTGCTTGCTGTGGCCTGACCTGGCCCGGCCTTCCCGCCGTCACCGTGCTGGCACCGTACCTCTGAGTGATCCCTCGCCAGGTGACCGGCTCCGCGGTGTGGCGCGTGTGACGCGTGCAGCAGTGGGGCGTTGCTACGCAGCGGGAGGCGCCGAGATCGAGCTGCGCGAGCGTGTTATTGCGTTCGAGATCAGTTGTTATTGCCCTTTTATTGACTTCAGGATCTTATTGTTCTAACGCCGTGTCTGCCCAGGATGGAATGTTTATTTTGGGATCCTGGATTTCGAGAGGATAACGTTCAGATCATGAAATTAGGAGGCGATAAACTTGCCTTTTCCTTGACTTCAGAAGTCCATCTTGCTACTTGCGGACGTTAATTATTTAATTTTGATTTAGAACTATGATGGGACCATAAATCAGATAAAACAGCAAAACATTATATCACATATCACATAATAATGTCATCAAGTACAATAATGGTGTCGTATTACTGGAAAGATCTGAATTTATGAACTGAAAATCTCGAACGGTTTAATCAAAAAGGCGAAGATTCAAACCATTTTTGTTTGCAACAGCACCTTGCGGCCCTCACGAAAGAGGAGTAGACACATTTCTGGAGTGTTCTGCATGACAAAAAACCAGAGAAGGCTGTTTTTCGAGTCCTATGTCTGTCGCTTTGTGTCCAAGCCTAACGCCAAGTGAGGAAAGTTTGTTTCACGTGTAGTTATGTGTAGCCTAACACAGAAATAACTAGCTCTTCAGTTCCTCACGACAAGTGCATGCATGGTTTGTGCACGTGCTCTTGTCACACCGTTGCGGAGGTGCACTTGTGACGTGCTGACGTGACGTCATTTGACGCCATCGTTGTGACAACGTCGGTATTGCAGAAAACCGAGGCGGCCTGCAGGGCCCGCCGCAGCTGCTGGGCTGGCTATAATCGGACCAAATCGGGTCCAGGCGGATCCAGGCGGATCCAGGCGGATCCAGACGGATCCAGACGGATCCAGACGGCAGCCAACATGTGCTGGCCAGCAGCCGACCCGACATCCGGGTCCTCTGGAGAACTGCCCAGTGGCGGGTGGCATGCGATTGGCTGGGTGTTCCGCCTTATCTCCCCCCACCCTGATTCACGTGTGCCGTCCTCAGGCCTTGAAGAAATGATGTTATCCTCCCAGCGTTCCACTTGAGGACGCACGTGGGGGGGGCAGCTGGCACCGCATGGCATGTGATGCAGATTTAGAGAACTGATGCTGCGAGTATGCAAGCTGTTAGAGAGGAGGCTGCTCGCATTGCAGTGACAAAGGCTGGCGCTGCAGCTGTACACTCGCCAGATCAACAATGCATGTCGATAGACGGTGCGATAGGCCCACCGCATTAAGGACGCCGCGTGACACCGTGCTGCTGCACAGGCAGTGCCGCCGCTGGGTCGGTGCAGAGGGCGAGGAGCCGTGGACCTGCGACCGTGGACAGGGCGACGCAGTTATAAATTATTCGTGAGACAGGGTGGAAAATACCACTCTCTGAACACCCAATCGACATCCTTCTCCAAGAAGTATCGACATCCGCCTCCTTGGTGCGTGCTTATGAAGTCTTAGTGTTTCCTTTCTAACAGTATCTCGTTTATAAGTATCGGGTTAATGCTCTCGATGAGGAGTGGTGATGCACGAACATTTCGCAACGCAATGTCAGGCGAAGGGATTAACTATAATGTGATATGGCGTACAGTATCAGTCTATAGCATAAGTATTTTTATCTTTCACGAATATAGCTCTTCTTAAATTATGAATCTCAAAGCAACTGGTAAAGGTACAGTCATAAGTACCTACACCATTGGCTAAAATTTGAGTCTGAAAGACGTCAAAAGCACTTTTAATGACGCTAATTCCATGACAAATTTCGACATCCTACTGTGTCGTTTCGACATCTCACACCTAACGAAAAACCGTTATTTTAACCCTGGGGCGACGGTGTCGGTACAGAGAGCCGCTGTGCTGGCTCCTGTCGGCTGGGGAAGGTGGTCATTACGCGGCTGGGACGCGTCGACCGCGACTGACGGCTGTCGTCGGCCCTGCCTCACCCTGCCTCCCGGCCCCACCCCCCACCAGTCCGTGCCAACTGGTCTGTGGTGGTCTGCTGCCCAGTCCGTGCCGACTGGTCTGTGGTGGTCTGCTGCCCAGTCCGTGCCGACTGGTCTGTGGTGGTCTGCTGCCCAGTCCGTGCCGACTGGTCTGTGGTGGTCTGCTGCCCAGTCCGTGCCGACTGGTCTGTGGTGGTCTGCTGCCCAGTCCGTGCCGACTGGTCTGTGGTGGTCTGCTGCCCAGTCCGTGCCGACTGGTCTGTGGTGGTCTGCTACCCAGTCCGTGCCGACTGGTCTGTGGTGGTCTGCTGCCCAGTCCGTGCCGACTGGTCTGTGGTGGTCTGCTGCCCAGTCCGTGCCGACTGGTCTGTGGTGGTCTGCTACCCAGTCCGTGCGACTGGTCTTTGGTGGTCTGCTGCCCAGTCCGTGCCGACTGGTCTGTGGTGGTCTGCTGTCCAGTCCGTGCCAACTGGTCTGTGGTGGTCTGCTGCCCAGTCCGTGCCGACTGGTCTGTGGTGGTCTGCTGCCCAGTCCGTGCCAACTGGTCTGTGGTGGTCTGCTGCCCAGTCCGTGCCGACTGGTCTGTGGTGGTCTGCTGTCCAGTCCGTGCCGACTGGTCTGTGGTGGTCTGCTACCCAGTCCGTGCCGACTGGTCTGTGGTGGTCTGCTGCCCAGTCCGTGCCGACTGGTCTGTGGTGGTCTGCTACCCAGTCCGTGCGAACTGGTCTGTGGTGGTCTCCTATCCAGTCCGTGCCAACTGGTCTGTGGTGGTCTCCTATCCAGTCCGTGCCAACTGGTCTGTGGTGGTCTCTATTGGTGTATACTGGCCTGTTACCCAGTTCGTGGCAACTGGTGTACTGGCAGTCTGCTATGTCTGCTGCTATGTCTGCTGCTATGTCTGCTATGTCTGATGGCCGTCGCCAGTGCATTTGTTCGCGTGGCTGTAGCTCAGCACAGTGCACATTGAAACACGATTTGAAAACAGGAGGAACAAATCTCTCTATAATATGTGACTGAATCAAGTCGCTGAACCTCGCGCTCATCCGTCGTGAACGCCTGCGATTCACAGGCTCACCCCTCGCGCAGTCCTGGTGTCGCCCGGAAGTGGTGGGAGGGGGGTGGGGAGGGGATGTAATCATCCGGTCCCACTGTCACCGGCTGGCCACAGTCCCCCCCCATCCCTCCATTAGTTACACCGTGGACGCGTCTACCGCGGCCTGATGGTGCCCCCAGTGCTCCCTGGCGAGCACCCAACTGTTTCTCGAATTGCTCGCGACGCCAGCCGATCTGGCCACGAATGGCTGGGTGTCCGGCGCTGCTCCGGGAGCCAGACATCAGAGTCGCCTCTCATGCCAATCGATGGGACCGACACTTGAGCGCGAAAGGAAGTGCAGACTCGTCTGGCCGAATGCTCCCACCTCGAGCCAGTCGTTGGTCGGTTGGTCCGCGCTGCGGGGCTTTCGGTCGGCAACACGTGCGGCGAATCTGGCGCGCGCGCTCGCCGACAGGCCGCGGTCCGCGCCGCCGATTAAAAGCGGCGATTACGCCGCAAAAAGCCGCGCGACCGCGTGCACGCCTCCTGCAGAGGCGTGGCGCGTCTCGCCGTCGCCGCCGCCGTCGCCGCCGCCGCCGCCGCCCGCGCCATCTGCCGCGTTTCGTCGGACGGCGGAGACACCCAGATGGCGGGACGGCGCTCCGAGGCGCCGCAGGAGTGCGTGTAGTCTGTGTGCGGTGGGGTGCGGCGCGCCGGCCGGCCGTCCTGCGGCTGGTGCCGCGGCCCTGGCGACGCCCGTGCGGGGCCGGGGCGGCCGGCGGACGACGGGCGGCTGTGGGCGTACCCGCGCGACGGCCGGCGACGGCGACGGCGCCGGGCGCGGTGATCGAGGTGGCGGCAGTGTCGGGTTACCCGTGGCGTCTCCGGGTCGGCCGCGGTTCCGCCGGCTGAGTGGGTCTGTGGGGAGAGCCCGGCCTGGCGCGAGATGCCCCGTCGGCGCGCGGCCGATCCGGGCCGACGTCGACTGTGTGGCGCCGTCGGCGGCCGGGGTCTGGCGCCGGCGCTGCCGCTGCCGGCGCCAGTGCTGCCTAGAGTCCGACCGGAACCTCGCGTGACCACCGCCACTCGGGCGCCTCGTGTGGACGGATCTCTTCAGAAGTGTTCGGGGAACCCGAGTGCTGCCAAGTGCGTCGTCTTGGCAGTTATTACGGAAACCGTGGCCTCTGGCTTTCCGCATTTTGACAAATGAGCGCATTTGTTGTCAAAGCCCGTCATAACGGATTTGGTTGCGCCCAACGTTGGCTATTTCCATTAGAGCTGCAGCCATACCAATCAGAATGCTAGCTGACAAATGTCCTGGCAATCCTGACAGTCGCGCCAATGCGCTCTGCCAGGAGGGCGGCAAAATTAATCATATTTTCTCATTACTCGCCTCCGTCCGCCGGCCTTTGAGTGCCGGCTGGCGAGTCTGCGACTGGCACGGGAACAGGTGCCGGACACTCACGCGCCCGATCTCGCCCAGACGGGGTTACCTGCGAGCGCCGGCGCCATCTGTTGCCGCCTGCGACCTCTGCGCTGTTCTCACCGCGGCGCTTTCAGACGGACGTGCGCCGTTAAAGCCGCTCGTGGTCCACTCCGTCCCGAAGGAGTTCCCGGTAAGGCTCGGCACGTGGACCGAGCCGAGCGGTAAAGGGACCGTACAGCTTCGGCCACCGGAAGCGGAGGATGCGAGTAGTCCAGTGGTAAGGCGACCGTCTCCCAACCGAAAAGTTGCGTGTTCGAATCCCACCTGTCGCTACTCTTCGCCCGCGTGCAATCGGGGTGAGAGATCGGCAACGCTGCCCGGCAGTCGACATGTCACACAACCAATAACCGTATAACTGGCGGGCGTCGTTTGCCAACTTGAAGGAGTCCCGCGTCCCTGCAGTGCTGACCGAGGAGAAGGTCGCTCCACGCATCCACGTGAGCTGTCCAGACGATATTTGGTGTCACGGTAGCTCAGTCGGTAGGGCGCTGCAATCCTGATCGTCAGATCGTGGGTTCGAATCCCACGACCGGCGGAATTGCCGAGGCCACCCGCGGCCAATCGGCGCGAGAGCTATGTGACCCGGCAGTCGAGCGCGTCACGAAGGAACCCATGGTTCTTCTTGGGGAGGAGATTTCAGGGGAAGTTCGTGTGGTTGTTGAACAGGTGTGATATCCGTTGCCAATTATCCGGCACCACCACCACCACGGGAAGCAGAGGGCGACGCTGCGCGTGGTGGCGGGCTGTGCGCCGATTGCCGTCGCGGCGTCCAGATGAGCGAGGCGCCGCTGCCCGCCAGGAACGGCTTCACCGGCGCGGAACTGGCAAAACGGCGCGGGAGGCTCTGGCCAGGCGCGCCACTGACAGCCGTGACGTCACAGATCAGAGCGGTGCGGCGGTGCCGGCTACGTCTGCTGTGGTGGCTGGAGGCCTGTGGTGCACACTGTGCTGTCTGAGGTGCCCTGTAGGCCACGATTTGCTGGCCAGGGGCCACCTGTAGTGAGGGTCCACTGGCCGGGGAGGCACTTGCAGGTCCAGCTTTACTGGCCGAGGGCTTCTGTAAGTCCACCTTTACTGTTCGGGAGCCACCTGTAGTGAAGCTTCACTGGCCGGGGAAGCACTTGCAGGTCCAGTTTTTCTGGCCGAGGGCCTCCTATAGGTCCAGCTTGACTGGCCTCCTGGCCTCCTGGCCTCCTGGCCTCCTGTAGTGAAGCTTCACTGGCCGAGGTGACGCTTCGAGTCGTCTAGGGGAAAGGTGCCCGTCTCTCAACTGAAACGTTGTGGGTTCGGGTTCTACCTGTCGTTAATGCTCGCCCAGCACCAATCATTGTGAGAGATAGGCGACGCCATGTGACCTAGAACAGTCGACTCTGCGTACGAACAATAACCACCACCACAAGTGAAGCTTCACTGCCCGCAGCGTCATCTGCAGATCAAGCTTACTGCCCGGGGACCTTTGCAGGTCACGCTTCACTGGCCGTAGGGCTACCTACAGGTCACGCTTCACTGGCCGTAGGGCTACCTACAGGTCACGCTTCACTGGCCGTAGGAGCACCTGCAGATCACGCTCCACTGACCGCAGGGTCACCTGCAGGTCACGCTCCACTGACCGCAGGGTCACCTGCAGGTCACGCTCCACTGACCGCAGGGTCACCTGCAGATCACGCTCCACTGACCTCAGGGTCACCTGCAGATCACGCTTCACTGACCGCAGGGTCACCTGCAGGTCACGCTCCACTGACCGCAGGGTCACCTGCAGGTCACGCTCCACTGACCGTAGGGTCACCTGCAGGTCACGCTCCACTGACCGCAGGGTCACCTGCAGATCACGCTCCACTGACCGCAGGGTCACCTGCAGGTCACACTCCACTGACCGCAGGGTCAGCTGCAGATCACGCTCCACTGACCGCAGGGTCACCTGCAGGTCACGCTTCACTGACCGCAGGGTCACCTGCAGGTCACGCTCCACTGGCCGCAGGGTCACCTGCAGGTCACGCTCCACTGACCGCAGGGTCACCTGCAGGTCACGCTCCACTGACCGCAGGGTCACCTGCAGGTCACGCTCCACTGACCGCAGGGTCACCTGCAGGTCACGCTCCACTGACCGCAGGGTCACCTGCAGGTCACGCTCCACTGACCGCAGGGCTACCTGCAGGTCACGCTCCACTGACCGCAGGGTCACCTGCAGGTCACGCTCCACTGACCGCAGGGTCACCTGCAGGTCACGCTTCACTGGCCGTAGGAGCACCTGCAGATCACGCCCACTGACCGTAGCGTCACCTGCAGGTCACGCCCACTGACCGCAGGGTCACCTGCAGGTCACGCTCCACTGACCGCAGGGTCACCTGCAGGTCACGCTCCACTGACCGCAGGGTCACCTGCAGGTCACGCTCCACTGACCGCAGGGTCACCTGCAGGTCACGCTCCACTGACCGCAGGGTCACCTGCAGGTCACGCTCCACTGACCGCAGGGTCACCTGCAGGTCACGCTCCGCTGACCGCAGGGTCATCTGCAGGTCACGCTCCACTGACCGCAGGGTCACCTGCAGGTCACGCTCCACTGACCGCAGGGTTACCTGCAGGTCACGCTCCACTGACCGCAGGGTCACCTGCAGGTCACGCTCCACTGACCGCAGGGTCACCTGCAGGTCACGCTCCACTGACCGCAGGGTCACCTTCAGGTCACGCTCCACTGACCGCAGGGTCACCTGCAGGTCACGCTCCGCTGACCGCAGGGTCACCTGCAGGTCACGCTCCACTGACCGCAGGGTCACCTGCAGGCCACGCTCCACTGACCGCAGGGTCACCTGCAGGTCACGCTCCACTGACCGCAGGGTCACCTGCAGGTCACGCTGTTGCAGCTGCTGTTGCTGCTGGCGGCCAGCCCGTGTCCCGTCTTGCTCGGGTGCACTCGTCGTGGCCATCGGACGCGGATCTCGGCTATTTGAGTGACGTGACATCGTCAAGGTCACTCGGCCGGGGCAGCCGCGGGGCAGTCGCGGCAGCAGAGCGAGGCCGTTCGGCATTGGATCGGAAGGCATTGGGATGGGCGCGAGATGGCCAATGTAGTCGACGCGTCCTGCAACAGAAATTGGGCACACGCACACGGACTTACCACGAATGTGGGTTAGGGGTGTGCTGTCGTCTCCAGCTCAAGTTCTTCATCGTCTCAAGTTCTTCGTACAACCGATAGTGCACCACTGGAATACACTTGCTGCTATGTGTGGAATTTGTAGTTTGTGAAATGTTTGTGATACGTGTGGTACGTGTGGTATGTGTAAATACGCTTGACTTGAAGCATCAGCATGTCATTCTTTTTGCAACTACCGGGAAGGTGTGCAACACCGGGAGGAAAGTAAATGAACCCGAATGCCGATGAACTTGCGGCCGTGTACACGATGTGATGATGTCTGTGACAATGTTGGACTGCGTGCATGACTTCATCATGTATGACTATGTGCATGTTGGAAGGCGACATCCTTTCATGGCATTGGATATGAAAGTATACGTATGTATGCATGTATGTATGTACATACATACATGCATACATACATATATGTATGCATGTTTGTATAGATGTATGTATGCATGTATGCATGTTTGTATATATGTATGTATGTATGCATGTATGCATGCGTGTATATATGTATGTGTATACATGTATGTATAATGTGCGTGTATGTGTATGCGTGTGTGTGTGCGTGTATGCATTAATGTACATGCACGTGTGTATTCAGTCATTCAGATGTATTGCGTGAAAGATTATGACGTATTGCGTATTTGTGAGGCCATTAAGAGAAGCTTGTGATAGGGGTGGAGAAGTCTGAACCAGAATAGTTGTGAATTACGGGTGCAGCATCGCCTGTCGTGCCAGACAATTCCTGTCGTGCCGGACAATTCCTGTCGTGCCAGACAATTCATGTCGTACCAGACAATTCATGTAGTGCCAAGCAATTCCTGTCGTGCCAGACAATTCAGGGGACGAGTGGTCTAGGGATAAGATGCTCGTCTAACAACCGAAAAGGTTGTGGGTTCGAGTCTCACCTGTCGCTACTCTTCGCCCGCGACCAATTGGCGTGAGAGATTGGCGACGCTACATGACTCAACGGTCGACGTGTCGTAAAACCAATAACCAACAACGACAACCAGACAATTCATGTCGTGCCAAGGAATTCCTGTCGTGCCAAGGAATTCCTGTCGTGCCAGACAATTCATGTCGTGCCAAGCAATTCTTATCGTGCCGGACAATTCCCGGTCGTGCCAAGCAATTCCTATCGTGCCATAGAATCCCGGTCGTGCCAAGCAATTCCTATCGTGCCAGACAATCCCGGTCGTGCCAAGCAATTCCTATCATGCCAGACAATCCCGGTCGTGCCAAGTAATTCCTATCGTGCCAAACAATCCCGGTCGTGCCAAGCAATTCCTGTCGTGCCGGACAATTCCTGGTTGTGCCGGGCGTGCGGCGGCGGCGCGCCGTTTCGTGCCGACACCGCTCGAGCCGCCCGGCCTCGAGCACGTGCTGTGTCGGTCGGCGCGCGCGGTGTTACCTGGCCGGAGCGAGCGAGTGACCGGGCCGGTCAGTGACCGGTCGACGTCTCCACCGTAATAACAGCCGGCTAAGTGTAGGTTAATGCGGCTACCTGCACGGTCCGCGGGCCGGGCGGTAATTGGGCGCGGCCGCGAGCGGTGTGCCGCTGCTGCTGCCGCCGCTGCTGCCGGGGATGCTGCTGCCGACCCACAACAGTCTGGCTCATTCATCAGCGCCGCTCCGGCTCCGGCTCCGGCTCCGCTCCGGCTCCGCTCCGGCTCCGCTCCGGCTCCGCTCCGGCTCGGCAGCAGATGTACACCCGGCTTGCTGCGGTGACCGCGCACCCTCCGGGTAGGGTGGGAGTTGGGTGGAGGGGGGGGGGTCCCCTCTCCCGGTGAAGCTCCGCAGAACAGTGTTCGTGTTTCGCGGAGCGGAGTGGAGGAGCAGGCGAAGACAGTGCCCTTGAATTGTGAAATTTGATTGGCGACCTACACTTGATGACAATTGTCTTTTACAACACTTTTCCACATCTCGGCGTTTGGTAGCGGCTCCGCCACACCATCGTTCACGCTGCCTGTGCCGGCATCAGACTTCACATCCGAGTTAGGAGCCATTAACAAAGCTTTGTGCTTTATACAAGCATCTGATGAAAGATTACGCATGATTCTAACAGAATGTCTCAGTAGTCTTTTGACACTGAGATCCTTTAATCCATCACACTCGATTGTCCAGTAAATAGTTTTACGGCTGACGTCACTACGTGCAGAGGGTAGGACTGTCGTTTTGTGCTGGATTCCGATCCTCGTTGGTGTATTAGGGAATGAGGCCGCTGACCCGGCTGCAAAGCACAGAAACCACGTACGCGTTATATGCCTGCTCGGGATATATATCCCGTCATCAAAGATTAGGTTTATTTTCGTGAGTGACAGGCACTTTGGTACGCGGTCGGTGAAAACAAGGTGGGCACAATGAAGCCAAGCATCGGCCAATGATCCTCGTGCTCGCGTATGACTAGGCGAGACGAAGTGACACTGTGCCGCCTACGCATTGGCCACACGTACGCAACGCACGGATATATTTTTTTGTGGTGTGATGCGCCCATGTGCCCCAGATGTCAAGGACGCCTTTCAGTGCGGCACATCTTAACCTCATGTCCTCAGCTTTCTTATGTTCACAAGCGTTACTTTGGACGATCGCAGTTGTTCTCAATTCGTGACGTTCTGGAGGATGAATCGGTCGCGGTCAATTCTGGTCAATTGTTCCACTTTCTTTTGAAGGTAAACTTCCAGGCTATATATTCCCCTGTCTGACCCCTAGTACGAGAGCAAGCTTGCACACTAGGATTTTTAGGATGGACACAGTTTAAATAGATTCGTTATGGGCGCTATATAACCAATGCAGTTAATGCGCCCAAAAATCCTAATAACTAACCAATTCTTTTCCACATCATTATGTGCCACTTTTGCTTCTCACTCTTGCTACAGGATATGAGTGAGATTTGGATCTCTGAAAGCGTTTATGGCTTCCGGCAGCACCACTGCCTACTGGCATGGCAGGAGATGCTCTACTGACATCATAACCATCGTCAAACAATCATCAAATGCCATAGAAAACAACCCATCAATAAGTATTTGTACATTTTGAAAAACACGAGTTGGCTTTTTTGACACCACCTTCCCCCTCCGCTCTACAAAAACAAATAAATTTCAGAACACTGGGCGAATACGTCAAAACCTCTGTTCAAGTTGAAGCGTTTGGGCAATATGATAGGAGAAAAGTGCGGGCAAAAGATGATATTGGCACGCACCTGCCGGCAGGATTGCGACGGCACAGATGCCAGGAGTCGATCATGGTGAAAAGTGACAGCTTCAACAGTTGTATGTTGCGACGTTTTATGGAAATCCAGTCAGTAAGTCTGTGTCTCTGACAGGTGTCGCTTTCCACGTAAATTTCGCAATTCCCGGACATTGGCACATACTGACGTGATGTGTGCGGCTCGATACACTGGCACTTGTGACCACTTGTGTGGTCAGCTGTGCCGGACCAGCTGCCTGGTGACGCGCCGTGTAGGAATGGACGTACACCCCTGACCAGGTCCGTGGTGTGGCCGTACACCCCAAATCTGTCGTGTGGGCGCCAACTGACCTATCCTGGTCGATCTGTCTAAAAACCCTAATAAAAATGAAAAGGAAAAAAGTGTATGGCTGTGGTTACTGGGTAGTTGGCATGCGGGAATAGAAGTTCAGCTGGGGGGGGGGACGAGTGGTCTAGGGGTAAGATGCTCGTCTCGCAATCGTAAGATTGTGGGTTCGAATCTCACCTGTCGCTGCTCTTCGCCCGCGACCAATCGGCGTGAGAGATTGGCGACGCTACATGACTGAACGGTCGACGTGTCGTAAAACCAATAACCAACCAATAACCAACCAGAAGTTCGGCTGGAGCTGGAGGGGATAGCATGTGGACGGTTCATGTGCAGGGACGTCGGTGCAGTCAGCTCATTCAGTACATAGTGAGCGTGTGTGTGCGTGCGCGCATGGTGTGCTCCGTCTGTGTGCGGCCCGTTATCAGTCCCATATCAGCGCCGCGCCGAGGTAATTACCACGTTGTCGTCCTGACAGGAGTTGCAGAACGCGCAGTGCCATAACTTCCGAACACGCTTCGTCTCTCGTTCGGTTCCGTGTTCGGTTCCGTACGCACATGCCGAGTGCTCACTCGCACTCCGTGTCTGTCTGTGCGGGGCGTGTGCTGCGAGTCGAATAACACCGGCGTGGTGATGACCGTGCCGTGCGGGTGGTCACGACGGACGGCCAGGTCGTGACCCGGGGTCAGATAACGACCCGGATCAGTGCGCCTCGTTAGGCACATCTGCCGTTACACGAGCGTCGTTTTTGTGACCACTGCTGGTCTGCTGCTGGTCAGGGTTTGGCGGCAGTGCTGGTCTGCTGCTGGTTGTGGTTTGGCGGCACTGTTGGTCGGCTGCTGGTCGGGGTTTGGCGACACTGGGAATACGTCTAGAGGCGAGTGCTGTGCACAATAAGCCTAGGGGAAAGTGTCGCGGACTGCCCAGGGAACAACGCTCCCCGAGATGAGCGCGATGGCAGAAAAGCCCCGAGATCAGAGCGATATAGAAAAAGCCATGACGACACGAGGACGCCTGGTACTTGAAGCCAAAGTCAGGATTCCCAAAGCCTGGAAGACGCCTATTGCTTGCCAATATTGAGTCGATTTGGCCATATAATTCCCTCGTCTGTGTTGGCAAGGCCTGCGTCATCTGCCAGTGACCTTTTTGTTGTATTTGGCAAGTAGAACGATGTCATATTATTTAACACGGACATATCTCTTCAGCGAGCACTATTGTGACGCGCTAGTGACAATTCTATCCGCGATACAGGCTTAATGATCGAAATTTTTAGCGCATTGAGGGCGAATAGGATTTGTCGTGGTGTTATTTATACATTATACACTGCATGGGGGCCTCTACGATTGGTATTGAGGTCTTAAGGTACATCGGGTGAAAAAGACACGCGATGCACAAGTCCTAGGTAGCTGCATGACCGACGCAGTCGATGCGCCCATAAACTCCAAGCCCTAGGTAACCCACCCATGTCCAAGCAGACCGACTTGATGGCTGTGACGGGGGGGGATGATGGGCATTTGATGCTGGTTGTTGGGCAGCCTACGGGCGCAAAATGACCAACACAACCGCAGCGCTCAAAATAGCCCAAAATAGCCCAAATGAGTCAATCTGCTCAGGAACCCGTGGATGGTTGGGAGTGTCCCTCGCACTGATAATCGCGCCAAATGCATATGGATAATCACAACGTGCATACACGTTTCAATGCCGATCGGTGCCCTCATGTGCTGCCCGGAGCGCGAGGGTCGTCGACTCCAGTAGGCGCGGTCGATGCCCTTGTGAGATGCGAACCGATAACCGATGGTGCATCGACGTCCGAATCGTGTGGCATGCGAAATAATGGCACCGTTCCCACCGTAGCCGCACGGGTGGGTGTTCCTTTACAGTTTATCGACACATCTCACCTGTTTGGCGCGCCATCTGTGGAGGGAGGGTGTGGCGCGCCAAACAGGTACGGGGAGGGCAGCTCGACCAATAACGTGTGGCAATTGTTGGCGGTTTTCTGGTCGGTCATATACCTGGCTTACTTCATGGCACTGGGCGGCGATGAAAATTCTGCGATGTCGTCATTGCCTTTGTTGTTTGCCATTTCTAACGTCAGCAATTACTAATATCTAATCTTCCGGTGTTTCCTGGAATTGCTATACACGAAAACGCGTAATCCGCATGGAAAAGGCTGCGAGAACGCTGCGGGCGAGTCCACGTCAGCACTTGAATGCAGCGCCCACCGTTGCTGGGCCGGTGCGCTCGTGCCTTTGTGCCGCAGCGCGTTCCGCACCTTCCGCCACCCATCAGCGCCGACTGTGAACGGTGTTGCGTTACGAGCCGGCGGCGGTGACGCGCGTCGACGAGTCTTTTGTGCTTGTTCATCGCATGCGCGCCGTCGTGAAAGCCGGCGCGGCCGTCATCGTCGGCCGGCTGAGCGGCAGCGCCTGAGCGGCAGCGCTGCCGTTTGATCCTGCCGTCTCGGCCGTCACTCAGGCGCGCCCGCTTCAATTGGCGTAATTGAAACGGGAAATTTCGCCGCCGCCGTCGGCGCGGCTGAATCGGCCGTGTTCGCGGTAGTAGGTGGACGGTGGCTGACGAGACCGGTCTCCGGAGACCGGTCTCCGGCGCCGGCTGACGAGCTCGTCCGCACGCGCTGGTAGCGGGGAACCTCCCGTACAGGCAGCAGAGGAGCCACACGGGCTGTAGGGAACCGCACAGGCAACGGGGAAACTGTACAGGCGGCACAGGAGCCACACGGGCAGTAGGGAATCCGCACAGACAGGTTTGGATTTATGTGTTGGGATACTGAATGTGGAGAGGACACATTATGGGTCATTTCATTCTGAAACGGTAGCGTTCTTTCTTTTTGTGACATCAGAAATCCAGTTGTGTACTTTCCCATGAGGTTTGGGCATTTTATCAACAAACAGCAAGTCTACAGGCATTCAACCCGCATCCTTCAGCCCAATTCAGCCATCGAGCAAGAAAAAGAAAGCGGTGATTTTGTGGAGAGCGGAAAATCAGAACGGCACCAGAAGCAGGAAAACGATACGAATAACAGCGGAATAGTACTGCCAACAGGGAAATTTCACCAACAGCACGAAAACCACACAGGTAACGGAGAAGCAGCACAGAGCATGGAGACAGCATGGAGCGTAGGCAACCGGGAACTACACAGACAGCAAGAAATTCGAGAATCGGCAGGGAAACTGCACCACCAACAGGTAAATCGGCCAGGCACAGAACAGCACGAGAACAGCGCAGGCAACAGGGAATCCTGCACTGGCAGCAGGAGAAGCTGTGCGCGGGCCTCAAACAAAATGGAACACTCGCTGTGATATGTGTTCACGGCCTCGGCTCGTACGCTGACTGTGCGCTGCCGGACCGAGCCGCGGGGCGTGTAGGCCTGTTCGTGGTGGCGGCGGGCTTGGTGTTCGCTCGAGGGCATTGGCTGGTCGACCAAGGTCAGTTGGACGGCCAAGGTCAGTTGGGTGGGGAAGGGGTCGGGCTGGCGTAATCCGCATTGCACACACCGGCGCTGTGCATCACTCACTGCCCACGAGCTGGGCCGTTGACCGGATCATGGTGAACGCAGCTCCGGTGCACGGGATCAAGCCCGATGACGAGCCAAATGCATGGTGCGAGGGACTTGAATTGAATCGATGTCATCCTCTCCTTCGATGCGCTGCTTGGCACCCATTGAGCGCGCGCACTTCTCATTGGTCCTCTCTCCGGATTTGGACACTAAGTCCCGCCGAGAGGATGAGGGACTGTCCACTGCTGTTCATTGCGCTGCCTAGGCTCCACCGGAAGGATGGAGCACCTAAGTTGTGTCTAGGATGGGTGGCCGTCAGTACTCCCCTGGTCCACTGGCCTAGGCTCAGCCTGAAGGATGGGCGACCCTCAGTACTCCCCTGGTCCACTGGCCTAAGCTCAGTTGGTAGCTCAGTTGGTAGAGCGTCGGACTCTTGATCGCCATATTGTGGGTTCGAATCTCACAACCGACGGCATTTACCGAGTCCACCCGCGACCAATGAGCGTGAGAGGTTGGCGACGCTATATGACCTAGCGGTTGAATGCGTCGTAAAATAACCCAAGGTTCTTCTTCTTCCTGGTCCACTGGCCTAGGCTCCGCCGGAAGGATGGGCGACCCTCAGTACTCCCCTGGTCCACACTGCGCTGCCGACATTCCCGTCGGAGCCGATGATATTTCACCAGCCGTCGGAGCCGATGATATTTCACCAGACGTCGGAGCCGATGATATTTCACCAGACGTCGGAGCCGATGATATTTCACCAGACGTTTCCGCGCCAGTCCGGGTGTGCAAGCAGCTATATTACTAACCACATCTATTCTATATGAGATTCTGCGAATGCAGAATCTCGTATAGAATGAAATGCAAAGGACCTACTGCAGTTTTGTTTCACTCAATTGTGCAGCCGACGGGTGCTGCATGGTTGTATGGCTGTATGGTTGTATGGCTGTATGGTTATGACTGTATGGTTGTATGGTTGCATTGTTGTATGGTTGTATGGTTGCATGGTTGCATGGTTGCATGGTTGACGGTCGTTCTCAGCTCGCCCAGTGTTCATCTGCGTCGAAGTACAAAATTGTAACCCACTTATGTAGTTCAATCCGACACAGCTGCAAGCTTTTAGGTGAGCCCAAGTCTGCCGTGCTACATTAGGTTAGGTGCCTGGAGAGCTCGTGCCCTCGCACGGGTTGACTGAAACTGCGGGTAAAAATATGGAGCTGAGCTATGTCCGAGCCATCTCTCTGTTAATGTCTATGCGATCGTTGTGTGCTCCTGCTTTTAAGGCAGCTGATTGTTGAAAGCTGTGCGCTTGAAAGAAAATAACAGCCGGGTCCTTTTGCTACCGCTGCGGTTTTCTCGTCTCGGTAGAGTTGTGGTCGCCTGGTGGTCCATCACCTTTTTACAGGGCGCCATTCCCCGCCGATGTGTATCTGGGATCTGTTCCGTGGTTTCGCCAGGCGCTGCAATAATGTCCAAACTATTGTCTAAACTGTGTAACTTAAACCAATATGAGTGAGATATTTACCTCGCTTCGGCGTGTAGTTAGTGGATTAAAGGTTGTGAGGGAGCGAGGGTGGAAAAAAGCGAACACAGTTTGCGGTTTTGGACACTCTTGGGAAGTTCCTCCCCGCTCCGGAAGTGAGCCCACAAATCGCATTATTTGTTCGCCTGCAGACACTCTATCCCAGTCTTCCGCTCTGCGTGCTGTCATAGTCATTGCAGTGGCACAAAAAGTGAAAACTCGGGAGTGATTTTCAGTGCGGGAATGTGGCGGAACGTAACAAGAGACCGACTAGTGTGGAGGTTTTGCAGCTTGACGCCAACTGTTTCGGTGCAGTGAGGGCGGCTGTCCCTTGTCGCGCACGAAAAACCGCGCCCAGATGGTCGGCGGCTGACGTGAGGTCCGACTCGATTGTTTCTGACGCCAACATAAAGCGTGACCAATTGTCTGGCCGGAGCCGGCGGCGGCGCCCCCTGGCGAGACGCGCGCTAACAAGGCGCGCGGCCGTGTCTGCCGTTTTTGTGCTCGGGCCGTGCGTCACAATCGACGCGCTCGACGGGGCGGCGGCGGAGCGGCGGCGAAAAACGACGCCCGCCTCGAGTGACGTGACTGCGATGGGGGTGCGACTTTCGACGATGGCAGGAGTGATCCGACACGGTCACGACCAGGGGCGGATCGAGGAATTTTGATCGGGGAGGGGGAATTTGCTCTAGAGGGGCGCCATTTTTACTCTGAGGGGCGTCATGGGCTGAAACAACTCGTTGAGCGTAGGAGACTGGTGCACTCGAACGTCCTGAATGGATCCATTTTTCGAGTAGACGGGCGCCACATCTCTCGGTGGAGGTCGGGGGGGGGGGGAGCACATGCCCCAGTTGCCGCCCCTGGATCCGCCACTGGTCATAATACAACAGACGACTGCTGTCTGGTCAGGGGGTGATCAGAGCGCAGACCGTGATTGATCTACAGGCAGTGTCCGTCGCAAACGCGCGGGCGTCGTGGGGCCGCGGACGTTACGGCGACTGTGATACCGGCTGAGCCTTTCATGCGGTGCCACGAACCCCATGGAAGCCATGGTGCATGGTACATTGCCATGGTACATGGTACATTGCCATGTTGCATGATACATGGAACATTGTCATGTTGCATAAAGTCATAAAGCCATAAAGTGTTAAGGCTTAATAAGAGCCACAGGGGCTCATCTGGGTTAAGCCTATCTGGAAAAGGTACTAGAAATGCACATACTCTCACCCAAATCAATCCCTTATCTCAAGTTCCTAGGAAGCTATATATCGCAGCCTATCTAGCACCAATTCACTTGCTATTGCATAACACACTCCCATTGTGCTACCATAGACAATCTCATCAGTATCACATCCCGAAGGAAGGTGCTGAATCCACTGCTAGGTACACCCTATATAAAGTTATAAAGCGTTTAGACTTAATAAGAGACTCACTTGCTATTGCATAACACACTCAACACTCAACAATTACAAACTCCGGGGACGAGTGGTCTAGGGGTTAGATGCTCGTCTCACAATCGAAAGATTGTGGGTTCGAATCTCACCTGTCGCTACTCTTCGCCCGCGACCAATCGGCGTGAGAGATTGGCGACGCTACATGACTCAAACGGTCGACGTATCGTAAAACCAATAACCAACCAATTACAAACTCCTACATGGCACATTGCCATTGCACATGGTACACTGCCATGGTCCATGCACATTCCGTACATTTTCCCCATTTCACGTGATATCCACCGGCAAGTATGCGTGCTTTGGTTTTTGTGAGGTGGAATTAACGGCGAAAATGGTGCTATTTTTGGCTCGGCGTTTGTAGTCCTGGTGGTCCCGCGACGTAAAATTCAGCGCGCCATCCATCAACGGCACCCCGAGTGAAGCTTCACTCTGCCGCAGCGATCTCCCCTCTCTTCTCTTTCACCCCCGCGTCTGTGCCATCGTGTACATGTGTGCGTGTGTGTGCGTGCCACATGTGTGTACGTGCCACATGTGTGTACGTGTGTGTGTGTGTTGGCCTGCGTTGGTTCTGATGGCGGATTGTAATGTCGGCATGCTGGCACCGCCTGTTGTTTTCACTCACTCGTGATTACCGGCCGTCTGTGAGATTGGCTATCGATTCCGCTGTGCTCTAAGGCTGGCTGACAGCCTTAGAGAAGCTGGCCGACAACAGGAGTGAAACCCGGGCACACTTGAATAACTCCTCGCTTAGTTACTTGATGCCAGGTTATGTCAAGTACGTCATAATTATCTACACTATTGACAAATGGCGGTAGCTCTTCGTTAGCGGTAACGCGCGTGCAAAATTTGGGTTGGCACCGGGAGATAACGGAAGCTAATCCTTGCGCACTGCATCCAATTCGACTTTGTCACCAGTGCTCTTTGGGAGGTCAGGGGCCCAATGTGATGGTCATCGCACATCTACCCACTCCCAGATGCGTGATGCCACATTCCCATCTGCGAATATGGGATCGCGTTAGCTTGGTCGGAAGGGCATTGGATTCTTGGTCGGAAGGTCGTGGGTTCGATTCCCACAATCGGCGGGATTGCCGAGTCCACCCGCGACCGGTCGGCGTGAGAGTTAGGCGACGCTATGTGATCTAGCAGTTGAATGCGTTGCAAAAGAACCCAGGGCTCTTCTTCATCTTCGAACATGTGAATCAGTATCTCCATCCACATACGTTTGATGTCAATATGCATGTGGTGTCACTATGTGTGTGACGTCCCTGTTACCCACCTTCCGTCGCGTACAGCGACGCGCCGTCTCTCGGTCGGACAGGATGTGACCCCGCCGGTCACCGTGTGTGTGTGTGGGGGGGGGGGTCGGTCGGTGCTGTTTAACAGCACAGCGACGCGCCGTCTCTCGGCCGGACCGGATGTGACTCCGCCAGTCAGACTGAGGCCCGCCTGCAGCGCCACGCAACATTCTGCAGCGGCGGTGGCCGGCGCACCTGTGCAATTTGTCGCGGCCGCGGCCGCCGCCCGGGGCGCGTCTCACGGGACCGGCGGCGCTCACTTGTCTCGTCTGTCGGCCGGCCAGCCGCGCCGCCTATTGTCTCGGCAGCGAGTCTGGCGCGGCTTCTCTCTCGTGTGCACAGCTGCCGCATCTGTCTTGCGGCAATCGCGCCGACCATTGCCGCCATTTCTCCGCTCGACTCTGCGGTCCGGGCGTGGCAGAGGCGCCGCCAGCAGAGGATAGCGGCAGAGGAGTCGCCAGCAGAGGATAGCCGACCATCGCAGTCATTTCTCCGCTCGACGCTGCGGTCCGGGCGTGGCAGAGGCGTCGCCAGCAGAGGATGGCGGCAGAGGCGTCGCCAGCGGACGGCCGGCCCGCCGGTGAAGTGACGTCTCGTGCTGACGGTGCTGGCCAGACCTCGGAGTGTATGGCCAGACCTAAGCGTCACTCGCCTAGCGGAGACGCCTTCTGTGCTGACGAGCCGGGCTGTCCGAACAGGTGACCAATGGAGGGCGGCAGGAGGATGACAAGGTCATGCCACTGAATGTCAAGGGTCCATAGTTGTAGGTTTCTGAAAATTATTGGGAGGGCACAATGCATGCAGACAGGCGGACTGCAATGGATGGGGAGTACATGTCACATAGTGAGGGTTAACACATAGGGCCCAATGTTAAGATTAGACATTATTGGGAGGGCAAAGCCAACATGGGGGAGTGGAGTGCCCTCCCAAAAGCATACACAGCACACCCCTGCAAGGGTGATTGACATGTCTGTGTCGTGTCAACCAACACTACGGGCACTACGACGAGCCGTGCTTATTTGCGTCATTTGTGTGGATACCACACACGTTAGATATCCTGGCAGACGTAGTTACGGCGCCACGGCAGTCTGGTGATTCAGGCATATCTTCTGGTGATCGCTTCTGCTGATCGCTTCTGCTGATCGCATCAGCTGGCATCAGCTGGCATCAGCTGGCATCAGCTGGCATCAGCTGGCATCAGCTGGCATCAGCTGGCATCGTGGCACAGCTGGTATGGGTATAGTGGCATGCTGGCATAGCTGGCATCAGCTGGCATCAGCTGGCATCAGCTGGCATCAGCTGGCATCAGCTGGCATCAGCTGGCATCAGCTGGCATCAGCTGGCATCAGCTGGCATCAGCTGGCATCAGCTGGCATCAGCTGGCATCAGCTGGCATCAGCTGGCATCAGCTGGCATCAGCTGGCATCAGCTGGCATCAGCTGGCATCAGCTGGCATCAGCTGGCATCAGCTGGCATCAGCTGGCATCAGCTGGCACCGGCGTCTGGCGCGGCTGGAGACCATCCACTGCGATGTGGAAAATGTCTGCCCGACCAGCGTGCACCGCTGTTGTACATTGTTATGCATGGCCACTGCGTCTGCTCGGCCCCGTGGTATTGGGCGCCGTCGGTGCTGCCGGTCGGAATATTGCAACCCTGCCGGTCGGAATACAACCCTGCCGCAACCCTGCCGTGTTCGGCCCGGTCACCTGGGGCTGGCTGTCGATTCGTGGTGCCTCCACTCCGAACTATCTCCACGACCGGCAGTGATGCGTCTGCGCCCGCGCCCCTCCCTCCGCGCACCGGTGCACCGGTGCCTCCGCCCGCATCCCCGCATGTAACCGCTGTTCCACTCCATCAGGACGCGTAATTAACGTGAAAAACAAAGGCGCGCCCCCGCTGCCCTGTGGGACGCCGGCTCCGGGCCGCCCACCGATAATCGCCACGGTCCGCCGAGTGCTGGACGCGGCGCTCGGCCGCAGTTTTTGCGGTGGCGGCCAGCCGACTGCGGCAGGTGATGACGCCGCTGTTGTGACGTGTGACGTGGCCGGCGTCACGAGCGCGTCGCATCGGCCCGTCACGAAATGGCCGGCGTCACGACAGCACGCCTCGCGGCGCGTGACGTGACGTGACGGCCAGTGTGTGTGTCTGTGTGAGTGATGGCGATGGTGACGTCACCATCGCCATCGCCGCCGCCGCGTGATTACGCACGATGATCGCCGCCCGCCGCCACTTGATGTCACGAAGGCTTTTGACGCACGCTCTCCATTTCGCCGTTTTCGGTGCGGATTTTGCGCACCCTGGTCGTTCGTGGTCGTGTCTGGTGCCGTGCGTGTTTCACCCTCCAGGCGTCTCACGGCCAGGCGTCTCACGGCCAGGCGTCTCACGGTCCAGGCGTCTCACGGTCCAGGCGTCTCACGGTCCAGGCGTCTCACGGCCAGGCGTCTCACGGTCCAGGCGTCTCACACCCTAGGTGTCTCACGCCACAGGCATGAGACGCCTTTGCGATGAGACGTCCGGAAGTTTCGAACCAAATGTCACGAATGTATGGCGATGGGCTGGGTTTGTAAGCGGACGTAAATCGTTCGGTGTGGTACCACCAACAACACTGTGCTCTTTGAGTTTCTGAAGTGCTGCAGCCTCAAGCTGCAGCCTCAAGCTCACTTCTCGTCTCACCCACCGCAGTCATTGCAAAGAGGCACGGTTCAATTTATGTTTTGAGATCCCAATAGTCGGGAGGAAAAATTTCGCGCCATCCAGTTCAGAGATAATAATTTTATTTCTCATCGTGACATCAGACATTTGCACTTTTGTACTTTCCAATGAGCTTTGTACATGCTATCAGCGGTCTGTCCTATGCATCTGCCAACACCTATAGTTATGCATGGAAGACATGGTAAGTATGTGGTCATTGTCGAACAGCACCTTTCAACCTTCTAGCTATCGTCCAAACCTTCAGTCCGGATGCCATGTTCAGCTTCAGTCCACTACTATCAAATGCTACGTCGAATCACTACTGTACACGGTTTACCGTGAAGGATGGGGATAAAAGAAGCATCACATCCGCTAATGGGGAGTGCGCCGCCCCACTTAGCACGCCTCCCGGCCTTTTATCGCGTCTGAAGGCTCGGTAACGACGTTCGCCGTGCGGTGGATGACGGATCATCACGCCGTAGACGGGATCAGTGCCCCAGCCGGCTGTCAGCGGTGCGCCGGCCCGCCGCGTTATCGCAGGTAACCGCGCCAAAACACCGCCTCCGGCCGCGCTCCCGGGCGTCAGCGGGAGCAAGCAGCCCGTCAGCCGAGCAAGGCTGCATACATCGATCAGCGGCGCCAACGATTGGCGCCAACTTCCAGCCAGCTGGATTGATTTCGGATGATGATGATTGATGCAGGTTGAGTGGAAGTCGTAAATCTGAGCGTGTGGCCATTTGTCACATCCGAGTAGTTTTGCCGGCGATGTGTGCGGCAGCACGAACGGCTTCGTAGTGCGCTCCGTGAGGTTGTAGCAGTACGACATAACCAGTTCTCTTCCTGGCGTAAGCTGGGGATATCTCTCTTTGATACTGAGCGGTGCAGTGTGCTTTTTTGCGGTGCGTTCTCGATTCTCGATATTTCATTCCGCCGCTTCAGACAAGATGCGCCCTTACACGGCTTTCCGCGCCGCTGTTGAACTAAAAGATGAAAGTGCTCCACACGCTGTTCTGACAGATGGAGCGTCTGTCGAAGCTGCGGGGGCCGCTGCTGGGCACGACACGACGCCGCTAAAGTGCGTCTCCTTCTCCGACCCCAGGATCCCGGGTTTAGATTCATAGGTCGGGTTGGGATTTGGGGTTCGTATTGCTGCTAACAATAAGAGGATACAAGTTACACGACGATGGCATCTGTAACAAGACGTGTCTTAAAACAGATGTGTTTGTTTTCTTCCATTCATCTCATCTGAATTTTAGGAGTTGGCGATGTGGGAATCACTGAAGCATCACAAGTATATATCAGCTATCAGCTGACTCTGGTTTCATCAGCTCGCACCTAATAAAGCCGACCAATCTCAACGAGCAGCAAGGCACGCGTTCCTTGAATTTGGTGTTTGGCGTGGGAAGACTTGACAGATAAAAATGGGGTGATTTGGGAACCGAACTGGCGTTCGCCAGAGGACATCACTCGTAGATATGTGCCGTCGTTACCATTTGTACCTCGTGCATTTCCAACTTGGTAGTTTCCATAACGATCATGAAATATCAGTGAATGAAATATCAGTGAATGAAATAACGATCATGAAATATGAAATTATCAGTGCTCACCGTCTTACATCATCCTTGGATTGGTGCGTTGCACTCGTTTGATGGACACGGCAATTAGTGCTCACTGAACACTGAATACGGTAATTAGTGCTCACTCTCTTACATCGTCCTCAGATTATTCGTTGCATTCGTCTGATAGCGCAGTAGTTTAATGCTCTCGCTGCATATTTTCTTTGCGAAGTTGTTGCGTTGGAATCATTACCGAGACGGAATTGTCGCTTATCAGTCGCACTATTTTTCTTCTGCAGCAAGCGGATGTGCCGGAGGCGTATCATGGGGGGTGAAAACGCATCACGGAAAACAAGGAACACGTTGCTGGACACCCGAAGGCGGTATTTTGAAACACGTTGCCCCTGAGGAAAAAAAATGAGGTCGTGTGGTCTTGCGTCCAACCAAGTATGAATCGCCCAGTTCTGTCCACCCTACTACCCAGGGGCGGGTCCAGGAATTGCCATGGTGGTGGTTCGTTTGATGGCGCTTTTCTGGAGAAGTGCCATTTCTTCGGAGCGGGCCACTGCGAAAGTGCTGGACAGGACCTTCGGCTGAAAATCCGTTAAGTTGAGTGTGTGTGGGGAGGAGAGGAGAGGAGAGGGTGACTTGGGGCGGTGTAGGCACCTGTTCCCAGTTCCCCGCCCTGTGTTCGTCCCTGGAACTACCCGAAAGCCAAGCTCCTGAACACGGCCAGCTCGTGGCCCCGGTCACTCATGCTGACAGCGAGTAAATGCACTCGGACTGTGTATTACCGCGGGCGCAGTATTGTATTACTTCCACGCGGGTGAAAAAGGCGCGTAAACATTGCATATTCAATGAGGATAATTCACAGCGGACGGGCGGGCTGCCGGGCCGCAGCGCGCGGGCCGACTCGACGGGAGCCGGGCCATCCGGCCGGCCGGAGCGGACGGCAGGAGAAGAAGAAGAACCGTCGGCTCTTTCACGACACATTCAAGGGGACGAGTGGTCTAGGGGTAAGATGCTCGTCTCACAATCGAAAGGTTGTGGGTTCGAGTCTCGCCTGTCGCTACTCTTCGCCGGCGACCAATCGGCGTGAGAGATTGGCGACGCTACGTGACTCAACGGTCGACGTGTCGTAAAACCAACAACCGACCAACATGACGACACATTCAACTGCTGGGTCACCTGGCGTCGCCGACCTCTCGCGCCGGTCGGTCGCGGGCGAACTCGGCAATCTCGCCGGTTGCGGGATTCGGACTTGCGATCTTGCGGTCGAGAGTCGGCCGCCCCACCGACTGAGCTG
This sequence comes from Ashinkailepas kermadecensis, assembly GCA_034440615.1. Classification (NCBI taxonomy): domain Eukaryota; kingdom Metazoa; phylum Arthropoda; class Thecostraca; family Neolepadidae; genus Ashinkailepas; species Ashinkailepas kermadecensis. The sequence continues at coordinate 65,834 of JAOTOM010002165.1, forward strand.
CCGCGCCCTCGGGAGCAGGCAGTGGTGGACGGAGCCTCCTGGCCCGGAAAGCTGGCTCCGAATAGTCTGGCTCGTTGGTTGGTTATTGGTTTTAGACACGTCGACCGTTGGGTATGTGCAACTTCACGCCTTGGTCGCGGGCGGAGGAGAAGGTGAGACTCGAATCAAACCTTTCGATTGTGAGAGAGTTAACCTGTAGGGGTGTCCCGGTGCAGGCTTCGCTGCCATCGATCCGTGGTGTTCATCAGCGGTGCTGATGAACTGACTGTATTCAGACTGTATTCCGACAGTGTGCTGAAGGTGTTGTCCAGCTATGCCGCTGTTGTTCACGGTACGCACACGTCAGGGTGTCCAAGTCTATGCTTGGCTGGGCGTCATAGAGGATGTAAGTGCGAGGCAGAATAATGGACAGCATGTAGGCCGTTGTGCTGTTGTGTGCCGTTTTCCACCGAAATGTCCGGGTTTGCTGCGTTCGTTTCATAGACGAGCCTCCACCGTATAATGAGCTGATGCCATTACCCCCAGTCGGCGCCGCGCTGAGCCCCAGTGATTAATCAATCAGGTAATAAACCAAGTCAGAGCAGTCGGTACGACAGCCTCACTTCGGAGATCCTGAGTCATGTCCGGCAGCGTCTTCTGTGGGGATCATCGCATTCAGGAGTCGACTGGCTGGACCGCTGCTGGCTATGAGATGTGTGCCGACGCAGCTTCATGACCTGACGTGTCATGACACACGTGCCTCCCTGGCCCCACCTGATCCAGCTCGTCCGCCCGGTCCTGGTGTTCCTGACGTCCACCCGGTCATGGTGTCCCTGACGTCCACCCACCCGGTCCTGACGTCCACCCACCCGGTCCTTACGTCCACCCACCCGGTCCGTGACGTCCGCCCGGTCATGGTGTCCCTGACGTCCACCCACCCGGTCCTTACGTCCACTCACCCGGTCCTGACGTCCGCCCGGTCCTGGTGTCCGTGACGTCCACCCAGTCCTGACGTCCACCCAGTCCTGACGTCCGCCCGGTCCTGGTGTCCGGACGTCCTGGCGCCCGTGACGTCCGCCCTGCCACCTCTGCGCCTGCCGTCCGGCCCGCCTCACGGCCGGCCCCATCTGGCACCTGTCCGGGGCCCGCCGCGTAACTCAATCAGTGTGAAGCGTCCGCCGCCCGCCCACCCGAGGCCGGTCGACACAATCGAGTTACCGCCTGCGGGCGAACAGCTGGCTGGCCGACTTGTGCCCACTTGTGATCGGCCAGCTGGGAAGCAGGCGAAGCGGCGAATGGCGAGATCAGGCAGCATGATGTTCTGGGCTCTGGATCTCACATTTGCTGTTGTTGATAGTATTGGTCAGTGCACACCGATGGTATATACCGTGAATGACGAGCAACAACGATGCCGTTGTCGCTTGTCATTCATATTGTCGAGGTGATTTCCGGAAGTCGTTTTATGTTTTCGTGATTACAATTTGCTTATAATTTCACGAGTGTGCTAACAATTACGCTGGTTACGATGCAAATCTCGATTCGGTTCGGTACGGTACCGAACCGAGATGAGGCGATGCTAGTATCATTTAAAAGGGGGGTGCCGAGTGCATCGAAGTATGCGTCTAAGTTGATATATTTGGGCGCTACATGACCGATGTAGTCGATGCGCCCTAAAGCCCTATTAACTAACTAACTAAGTTGATATAGATGCCAGATTGAAATATTTCACAGAACTAAAAGTTTGAAAATATTGTCCCATTAAGTTGTTCAAAACAATTATTTGATCCTAAATTACGTACGCTTATTACCTCATCCGCCTATGTTGCAATCTTTTTGGTAGCTTTCCTGCCAGAATCTCGGTCCTGGTCGCCGACCGGGACCTAGATGAAGCAATTGGAACTTTGATAGCGATGGGCAAAATTGCCAACCAATCACAGACAGACAGTAACTGTAACGGCGATTTCTATTGGTGGAAGCTCGTCTTTCCACTCGGCCGGTATATTGATGCGAAACAAGCGCACTGACGGCTTCTAAGCGCGGTCATACTCTCTGACAAAGCGTGATATTTCACAGAGCTGTGCTAATTTATCAGCTTGAAATAATTTTATTTGGATGCAAATAGCTGGAGGCTACCTTCACATGTGGCGCATGCTAAGTTTTGTTTCCTTTTCAACATTCCCAGACTGCAAGAGTGATTCACCAAAAATCTACAGGTCCGGCTGGCCATGGCTGAGGTAAGGAAGCATTTGTACAGCCGTATGGAAGGTTATTTCTTGGTTGAAATTGTTAAATTGTGATTTGTGGACTTCGTGGAAATTATATGATGGAGGGGGAGACCCCTCAAGCATGTTTTTAGCCTGCATGCCAGATTGCAAAGTTATGCTTTGAAAAGCTGGGAGTGGGAGACAAAGGAAATGCAAAAATCGGAAAGATGATAGGGAAAATCGGAAAGGGAAAATAGCGTAATGTAGGACTTCCAGCAATATTGGAAGAAATGAGTGGGAGACTATTCCAAGTTGTGTGCCATTTACCATTGAAATCTGCATATTTTTGGACAAATGTTGATGGCCTACCTCCAGGTTACACTGGCATAAGTTCGTAATTACTATAATATCACATCAGGGTAAGCTGGTTAATAAATAAATTTCCTGTGGATGCCAGTTACCTAGTTTCTATCTCAAGAAGCAGTGAGCTTCTCTAAGATGATTGAGGGCTTAGGCAGTTCAAACTCAATTTGATCTAGTGTGCACCCAAAGACCTAATGCTAGGTGTGGAAATGATGTTGGAACTCAAGCCCACCCCCAGTTTCATGGGAAGGCTCCACGTCTGACCTCGAGGTTTAATTTCAGCTAGAATTAAGTTGAATTGAAATTGAAACAAGCCTGTTGGTAAATAACTGCTTTCCTCAATTTGGTTACATCATTGTAATTCTGGGTTAGAGCATCCAGCATGTGCACAGCCCTGGTCGCGTCATGTTTAATTTCATGCTAAATATTGAACTCTCGTAATGACATTGATGGTAATTTGAAGTAAGGAATTGAAGGCAGTGTGATAATACTATTTGTGTAAGTTTTATCAAAGACATTCATCTTTTCTTTGTTAATAATGTTGGTATTTTGAAATGCATGTTGATGGAACTAATTTCTGTAGCTGCAGGTGAAGCAGTGAACACCAGTGGAGATTACTAATGCCGAATGGTTAAGGGTGGAAGTGAAGGGAGGAGTAGGTTCAACCTGACCTATGCTAACCTAGCCCAACCTAGCCTGGCCTAACCACCCTTCGCCCGCGACCAATCGGCGTGAGAGATTGGCGGCGCTACATGACTCAACGGTCGACGTGTCGTAAAACCAATAACCAACCAACCTAGCCTGGCCTAACCTAACCCAATCTAACCTCTCCGACCTCGCCTGACCAGTTGCCAACCGGCCATCCCAGCCGGAGGCGTTCACAGGGAGCGCGTGAAACGACTCGACCCTTCGTGCCAAGCTGGGGGGGGGAGGGCCCTTGCAGGCCAGCGCTCTATCCAGAGCTAACCAGGCGGCGGATGGAAAACCACCTTTGAATATATTGTGTACGCCATCTCGAGGTGAATGGCCGGTGTGCACAGCTTTGCTGAATGCGCGTCCCTCGCTGTTTTGTCGCCGCATTTCCCCCCGCTATTGGTCGAGGCAGTCGATCATCCCGTAAACAGCGTGGAGCAGCGTGACACGCAAACGCTCGTGTTGTGGGCGGATGGGCGAATGGGCGACGGGGGAGCGGCCGAGTTGCATGGCTGCCCGGCGTCTGTCTGTATCAGCCGACTGCGTCCGGCACTAATTGGGCCGCTAAAGTCAATTTCAATTAAGTTGCATTTGAATAATGAAATATGAGATACGCCCGTGCGCCGGGTGAATTCATCAAAACTGTCTGATGCGGACGTGACGTTGTGGAATCTCGCGTGTGCTGCATGGGGACACAGTCGCCTAACGGATAATGCACGGGAGATCCAGTCACCCAACGGATAGTACACGGGAGATCCAGTCACAACAGATAGTGCCCGGGAGATCCAGTCACCCAACGGATAGTGCACGGGAGATCCAGTCACCCAACGGATAGTACACGGGAGATCCAGTCACAACAGATAGTGCCCGGGAGATCCAGTCACCCAACGGATAGTGCACGGGAGATCCAGTCACCTAACGGATAGTGCACGGGAGATCCAGTCACCCAACTGATAGTGCACGGGAGATCCAGTCACAACAGATAGTGCCCGGGAGATCCAGTCACCCAACGGATAGTGCACGGGAGATCCAGTCACCTAACGGATAGTGCACGGGAGATCCAGTCACCCAACGGATAGTGCACGGGAGATCCAGTCACCTAACGGATAGTGCACGGGAGATCCAGTCACCCAACGGATAGTGCACGGGAGATCCAGTCACAACAGATAGTGCCCGGGAGATCCAGTCACCCAACGGATAGTGCACGGGAGATCCAGTCACCTAACGGATAGTGCACGGGATATCCAGTCACCCAACGGATAGTGCACGGGAGATCCAGTCACCCAACGGATAGTGCACGGGAGATCCAGTCACCTAACGGATAGTGCACGGGAGATCCAGTCACCCAACGGATAGTACACGGGAGATCCAGTCACCCAACGGATAGTGCACGGGAGATCCAGTCACCCAACGGATAGTACACGGGAGATCCAGTCACCCAACGGATAATGCACGGGAGATCCAGTCACCCAACGGATAGTGCACGGGAGATCCAGTCACCCAAACGGATAGTGCACGGGAGATCCAGTCACCCAACGGATAGTACACGGGAGATCCAGTCACCCAAACGGATAGTGCACGGGAGGTCCAGTTACCCAAAGGGTAGTACAGATTCAGTCACCCAACGGATAGTACACGGGAGATTCAGTCACCCAACAGATAGTGCACGGGAGATGCAGTCACCCAACGGATAGTACAAAGGAGTTCCAGTCACCCAAACGGATAGTGCACGGGAGGTCCAGTTACCCAACGGCTAGTACAAAGGAGACCCAGTCACACAACAGAGGTTGCACGGGGTGCGCAGTGACAGAGCGTGTGTGGCACCGGAATTGTAGTGTCTCGCGAGCAGAAAGGTTGAAACCAGGGCGCGTGCAGGTGGAAAGTGTGGTATGGAGAGAATGCGGTTGCAGTTGGGTGTGATTGACGGACAAACGTGTTTTATTGAATTATATTATCTGGAAAACTAATGTCATCCAGATTTTTGGTGTGGGATCCTACTCCGGTATTTATTTGGAATGCAACTTTCCGCGTCAAGGAATGCAGTTACGACCGTGAGAAGCTAAGATATCTTTCATTATTAACTTGTTGAGCAATGCTAAAAGACGTAAAACGTTGCATAGGTTTCCTCGATTTGGGGCATCGCCAATCAGTATTATTCACTGGGTGGGGTGGAGAGCAATTGACAACGTATACTCAATATTGGTAGTTATTAGTATCCTGCCGGGTGTTCAACGGTCTGGAGAGCTCAAGAGAGGCTGGGACTTGTGGCTCAAGTAGTCGGAAGGATTAGCTGATGATTTATTCAACAAGCGTCGCGTCAAGTGCATCGCATATCTGAAGTGGACGTGGTACATCACGCTCACGCCGCGCCACTCGGACACGGAACGTCGCGCTCCGCAGCGGACGCCGCCGGCACTGCGGCGTTATCCGACCCCCGCTGGGTCGAGGGGACCTCCAACACAGTGCAGCCCTCAGCCAGCTCCCTCCACACACTGCCATAATATTTATGGACAGCCTCACAGGACCGGGGGTCACGTCGTGGGTCGCCGTGTGCTGGCGGGGGAGACGTGCCGACTTCTCGTGCGTGGCTCACAGCTGATGGCGGGTGGAGGGAGAGCGCCTGTAGAGTGGTAGCGCCGCTTACCCCACCAGGGGAGGAAGGCATACGCACGTGCCACCCAATCAGTGGAAACGACCGGACCCCCCCTTCCCGTCGGCACGTGTGGCACGCTGCCGCCTGGCTTCCGACCCGACGGTGGTGACATCTGTCCGTGACACGAGGTATCAATAGTCAGTGGCAGGGGTTATTTGTGGCGGCACGGGCGTGTCAGCAATCGTCACTTGCACTGATGGCCATCCGGCGCTAATGTCCTCTCCAATCATTCTTCTTTCTCCCCAAGCTTTCTCACTTTCTCCACAAGTTTTGCTATCTTTCCCCGATCTCTAGCCGACTTTCTCTCTGGCACTGTCTTTCGCTTATGCTCTCTCTCCTTTTTATCTTGGTCTCATTTTCATCGTGTCCCTGTCTCCTTCCTCTCCTCATTTCTATCCTTATCCCTCCATCTCTTCCTCTCCCTCCATCTATATCTATATCCCGTCCTCCTTTGTTAATTTCTCCATCTCTCACCTCTCACTCCGCTTCCCTCCTTCCTCCCCTCTCTATTTTGTATCTGTCTCACTCCGTCTCCATCTATTACCATCTGTTTCTCATCTGTCTCTTCTCCGTCCCGCTCCCATCTCTTTTCCCGTTCTCCTTGCTCTCTCTCTTCGTCCATTTCGCTGATCTGTGTCTCTAGACGTGAATTATCAACTACTGGTCGAAGCATCTAACTATCTATCGATCTATCTATCTAGCTATATTGTATGTGTCTCTTCCCTTGTGCCTTTCTCGTCATCCTACGCACGTTGCATACACCGAACAGTGCGTTGGTAGCCAGATCAACGGACCGACCATATTCAGGCGCTGTCCAGTTAGAGCCTACACGCATAGCTGGTCTTGGCGCGGTATTTTGTGTAATATATGGCGGTTTCACCGTTTTCCGTTGGCCGCTAATGGTCTCGATTATTTATCGACCCGGGCCCGGTGCGCGGCGCGCATGTTGGGTCCGGACGGTGAATCGCCGCCTCCCCCTGCGCCGGGTCCTGCCGCAGGTCAAGCCTGCCGCCTCCCTACGGCGGCGAACCCGCGTCGGACCATCAAACCCTGAACGAATCCGCATCGTGTGTCGATTATGTTGATGCACTATGCTGATGTTCTGAGATTGCTGGCGCCGGTGCAATGCAGGTATCCGTTCCACAGCGAGAGGAGATTGAGTCTATAACGGTTAAAATCTCCTTATTTAGGCCAAGAGGTATTGAATAACGCTTAGAAAGACATTACCGGCTGTGACATCGCTTTTATGGCCGACTGGGCTCAAACTTAGTGTCTGGCGAGATGAGAGACCTGACGGTGGCGCGTGCTGCACCGGGAGCTGATTTGCATCAGTGCCGGCGGTATTTCTGGACCGACCTTCACTTCCACGTCTCATTAGTCTCGTGCTCTGGACACGTCTCATTAATCCACACTGGAAATGGCACAGCAGTCGCCATTGTCTCCGTATCGTTCGGCAGAAACAGATGATGCCGGCATCAAAATCATCACTTATAATGTGAATAGCTTGTTGGCCTACCGTCACGCGCAGTCGGCGGAAACGGCGAGCAAATGAGCAGCCGAGCAGTTGTGCGGACGAGCAATCACACGTGCGCATGGCGAGCTTCCCCGGTGACGTCATCGTGGCAGCTCCGCCCAAGGTCACAAGGGTGTTCTCCCACGCGCGCCAGAGATGTCACATGGGAGTTCCCGGTGACCGTCCGAACATCGGGGCGCCGCCGACTCGGTCTTCATCTGCTTCGCACTCTTTAGTCTGTGCAGTCAATGCGGAGTCGGTACAGAGTCGGTACAGAGTCGGTACAGAGTCGGTACAGAGTCGGTACATAATCGGTACATAATCGGTACAGAGTCGATACAGAGTCGATACGGAGTCGATACGGAGTCGATACGGAGTCGATACGGAGTCGATACGGAGTCGATACGGAGTCGATACGGAGTCAGTGCAGATTCAGTGCAGGGTCAGAAAAGAGTCAACACAGAGTCCGTACAAAGTCGGTCAAGGGTCAGTGCAGGGTCAGAGTGGGCGTGGTGTCACGCCACAGCTCCACCGCGTCGCTTCTAAAGCCTGAAGGTGACTGGCGACTCGTGACGAAGCCGCAATGGCCGCAGCTGCGGGGAGCTGCGTGGAACTGCGGGGCGCGAACACGAGTGCTGCTGGCGCCAGAAACCGTCACGATCCACTGACGTGAGACGTCGGTGAGGAAGTGATGGAATGCGATAGGCTGCGCCACGCTACGTGCTACGTGCTAGTGCTACGCGTTTGTCTACGACGGGCGAGGTGGTGCTGGCGTGGCGGTGTGTGTTCGACTCTGGCTGTGCCGAACGACGCGGCATGCGGACCGCCGACATCACCTTGTGCTGATCGGACGGTGTGGGCGACTTCGCAGTACTTGTGATCGAGCTGTGCCGCAGCTGACACAAAGCACGAGATCGACGGCGACGACGCGAGTATCGGACGCCTGGTGTGGTGCTGTGCACAAAGCCACTGCCACTGCCACTGGTCTGGTGTGGTGCTGTGTACAAAGCTACTGCCACTGGTCTGGTGTGGTGCTGTGTACAAAGCCACTGCCACTGGTCTGGTGTGGTGCTGTGTACAAAGCCACTGCCACTGGTCTGGTGTGGTGCTGTGTACAAAGCCACTGTCACTGGTCTGGTGTGGTGCTGTGTACAAAGCCACTGGCACTGGTCTGGTGTGGTGCTGTGTACAAAGCCACTGCCACTGGTCTGGTGTGGTGCTGTGTACAAAGCCACTGCCACTGGTCTGGTGTGGTGCTGTGCACAAAGCCACTGCCACTGCCACTGGTCTGGTGTGGTGCTGTGTACAAAGTCAAATGCAGCGGTCGTGCATGTCCAATCGGAACAGGGTTGCAGTTGTGTTTCTGAATTCTGGACTTGAGCGGACATTTTAGAGATTCCAACTCGGAGAGGGTGATTTTGTATACCTCTCGCATCGATAAATCCTTCCTATACTGTCTGGGTCAGCCTTGAGCATGTGTAGCAAACAGCAGTACGGTTGCAATCAATTTCGAACAACTCCACTCAATGCTTTGGCGAAAGAAGGAGTTAATGCTTTTCTGAAGAGGATAGCGTCCTGTGTGATAAGCGTTCAAGACAAACGTCCAGGACAAACGTCCAGCACAAGGCTGAATTTCCAACCATGGTCCCCGGGGACGGGTGGTCTAGGGGTTAGATGCTCGTCTCGCAATCGACAGATTGTGGGTTCGAATCTCACCTGTCGCTAATCTTCGCCCGCGACCAATCGGCGTGAGATATTGGCGACGCTATATGACTCAACGGTCGACGTGTCGTAAAACCAATAACCAACCAACCATGGTCCCTTATGAGCTGTTTCTAACAGAGGTGGAGTTTCCTATTCCTTCCATTGAGTCTGGGCTCCACCATCTTTGCCTTGCGCTGCCAACTTCTCGCTCCCAGCACATGGGAACCCTATGGGGTGGGCCGCGGCCCCACCAGCGAAGTTGGCAGCGTTCATTTCCTCTATGCATTGGGCCTAGTCAATAATTTTCAGCCTTCTCCGCCCATGTTTTCTGACAGCTGACGTTGTCGTGTTCCACTCCTCTGTTCGGCCCCACAGTCAGCGCCCACGTTATCTGCCCACGGCAGCGGGGCGAGCGGGCTCGGCACAAAGCCACCGTTCTGCCTGGCTCGCATAATGATAGGCGTGCTCGGCGCGCCGATCCGTTCCACTTCGGCCGCCACGTAACGAGACTGCTCCCCGCCGTGACACTGCACACGGCCAGCCGGTGCCGCCAGGGGCTTCCTGCCGCTCGTCTCCGGCGGGTACACAGCCACATCGCCTCTCCCACCCCACCAGGCACACAGCCACACTACCTCCCCTACTGCACCAGACAGCCAGCCACGCTACCTCCCCTACCACACCAGACAGCCAGCCACACTACCTCCCCTACCACACCAGACAGCCAGCCACACTACCTCCCCCATCCCAGCACAGCACACACCACACACCTCCTCACCAGACAGCCAGCCACACTACTCCCCTACCACACCAAACACACTACCTCCCACAACCCCCAGCACACAGCCACACTACCTCCCCCATCCAGACACAGCCACACTACCTCCCTTCCACCAGACAGCCAGCCACACTACCTCCCCACCCCAGCACACGGTCACACTACCTCCCACAACCCAGCACACAGCTCCCCCCCAACACAGCACACAGCCACACTACCTCCCCCCCGATTCAGTACACAGCCACATCGCCTTCCCCTACCCCACCAGACAGTCAGCCACACTACCTCCCTACCCCACCAGACATCCAGCCACACTACCTCCCCTACCCCACCAGACAGCCAGCCACACTACCTCCCCCTACCCCACCAGACAGCCAGCCACACTACCTCCCCCCACCCCAGCACACGGCCACACTACCTCCCACAACCCAGCACACAGCCACACTACCTCCCCCAACACAGCACACAGCCACACTACCTCCCCCGATTCAGCACACAGCCACATCGCCTTCCCCTACCCCACCAGACAGCCAGCTTCACTTCTTCCCACGAGACAAATAGCTCCACTCTCTTCCTCAGACCCTCTGTCCTCGTCTCGAGTCAGTCAGACATCGACCCTTCCCTGTCCCCCAGCCCCGTCACACATCCACCACCACCACCACCACCACCAGCCGCGTGCCCCCCCAAAGCCGCGTCAGACGGCCAGCCGTCGGGACCAGCGGCACCGTCACAAAAAGCCGGCCGAATACCGCCGAGTACGTGGCCTGTATAATCAGAGGGCCATCGGAGCGCCGTCGGACCACCACCAGAGCACCATGGCAGCCCACTCGCCGACCGACACGTCACGTGACCAACTGGTGGTGACGTCACGCGGCGCCGCGAGTGAGTCGGCTTTTCGCGGTCGTCACCGCGACCCAAGTCAAATCGGCCGTGATTACAGGGTAGGCCCGGGAAAGAAAGGCGACGCGGCCCGCGCCGGACGCCCTTGTTGCACGCTGGCTCGCCACGGTTGGCCGGCCGGGACCATGCGTTTGGCAAAAAGGGTCGTGGAAAAAAGGCACCGACACATAGACGCGCGGTAATTGATGTCTCGCCGGGATGATTGGCGGTTGCGGGCTGAACGCATTGTGAACCGGCGGTGATGTGGGGGTCTGGCGGGTCTGGCAGCCGGGGGGGGGGGGGTCTGAGCCGGACCGGACACATGGCGCGGGGTGGTGATCACAGAGCCGGGCACACCGCATCGCTGCTGTGCCTGCTGCCGCAGTGTGGCCAAACTCGCAAGTGAAGGTGCGAAATGACACCCAACGAGGCAGGTGTCCTACATGTTACGGTTTTCTGGGTTCATCTTCCACGGTCAGTATCAGCACCGGCCTATTTGCTCCAGACATGTCAGGCGGACAGAAGATGAAGCTTCATGTCCTTTTTTTGGTGCTTTCTGAATTTGATCCCTGGAATTATGTTCGGCAGTTTCATGGACACACGTGTAAAATTTCATGGTCTAATGGCATCTCGCGCAATCAAATTTGAAGTATTTAACAGGCATCTGGCGCCCAATTTGGAATTTAGACAGTGCGCCGCTGTGATTTGAGCCGGCTGTTGTGATCCGGGGACCGCTGCTGTGATCTGGACCGGCTGCTGTGATCCGGGCCCGCTGCTGTGATCCGGGCCGGCTGCTGTGATCCGGGACCGCTGCTATGATCTGAGCCCGCTGCTGTGATCTGGACCGGCTACTGTGATCCGGGTCCGCTGCTGTGTTCCGGGCCGGCTGCTGTGATCCGGGACCTATGCTGTGATCCGGGCCGGCTGCTGCGATCCGGGACCGCTGCTGTGATCCAGGTTCGCTGATGTGATCTGGACCGGCTACTGTGATCCGGGTCCGCTGCTGTGATCCGGGCCGGCTGCTGTGATCCAGGTCCGCTGATGTGATCCAGGTCCGCTGATGTGATCTGAGCCGGCTGTTGTGATCCGGGACCACTGCTCTGATCCATAGCGGGCTCCGGTCGAAGCTCCGTGGGAGCCCGAGGCGCCGCGCCGTGTCGGCGATGGGCGTCTGCGATGTCGAATCGGTTTCATGCCCATTTTGTATTCAACCTTTCATCTGCCTCGCCTCGGTGAATGAGATGAGAAAGGAGGTGCATATTGGCTGCGGCCGCTCCACGATGCAGCTGTCACAAAAAGCTGCATCTCCACCCAAGCCGAGCCGAACGGCTCCAGAAGACGTTGCAAATCGGAGTCGACATGTATTCAAGACCAGTGTTTGCGGTATTTGGGGCGCTGGAGGGGCGAGGACACGAGACGGACCAGGGACCCACCCGCATGCCACGTGCGAGGAGTCGGGTGCCGTACCGAGACAGGAAACTTGTGGACCGACCGGTGCCGCGTCATGTTGACAGCCAATGAGAAATATGGACATTATCGCGTCGAATTTTCGAGGAAGTGCAACAATCTAAGACAAATAAGTGAAGCCTGTTTTGATATTTCGGCAAAGTGCATTCAAGCTTGGCGTGTGTGCCCCATATTTGGCAGAGGAGCTCGACTGCATAAATGGCAACTCCAGTTTCGGCATGTGTGCATGGAAAAACAGGCAGTGCAGACGATGCACGCAATTCATTCACAGGAAAACCAGTGTTGTTGACGAAAAAGTGTTGTCCGATCTCCCAATCAGAAGCACTAGGTAGAGCGTTTTCAGCGAATGCGACTTGACTCCAGGTTCGGAGTCCTCATGGCTACAGAGTCGGTGCAATAACCGTTTGGAGCTCGGCCTCCGAAGTCTAGTTTTGTAGGCTTATACGTTTTTTCTTCGAGACATACTTGGCGCTGTTTCGCCTTCCCCACAGGCACCTTTCTGTTAAATAAGCTCACCCAAACACCTTCTGGCATCCATGATTACCAACACAGTGTGGACTTACGGTGCTCTGGTGCCAGCTTTATCAGTGAGTGGAATGAAAATGTATGCATTAGCAACACTCAGCGACATCCGCAATCATCTCTCATCTTACGGTATCCCTTCTAGTTGTGTGGTCTGAGCTCATTTTTGTAGTTTTTTTTTTCCATTTTCTGGCGGCAGCCGGAGTTGTGTAGGACGCACCTGGTGGTGTGCCGGCGTGCTAATGACAGGTCCTGTCATTAGCACGCTGATGGCGGAAGATGTGTGGGCGCACCTGGCCCTTATCACAAACCGGATAACAATGGCCGAGCATTCTCGCGCTACATCATTTCGCTGACAAATTTCCCAGCCCAGATCAATGTCATCTCGGATTGCTGAGACCTTTGGGGATGAGCGTGGCCATCCGTGGATATATATTTCTCCGTAATCAGCGGCACACCGACCGAACAATGCGACATCCTCTCATCTGATAAGTCTGCGTTGTAGTGGCGTGCTCGGTGTATCCGAGAGCACTGGAGCGGCTGTGCGTTGATCGGTGTCCGCCATAGGCACGCGTGCGTGAAATCTGTGTTGTCCGTGGCGTTCTGGTCCTGCTGGCACGGCTGATGCCGGGCCGTTTCCGTTTCCGTCTATCTTTCCATATCCGTCTGTCAGTATGCATCCCTCTATCTCTCCATCTAACTGTCTCTTCGTCTAACTGTACCCGCCCGTCTCTCCATCTCTCCATCTCTCCATCTCTGTCCCGCCATCTCTCCGTCTCCGTCTCTCCTTCAGGACAACTACAATATCCCCTCTTGATCCCTTTTCAGGTCCTAATTACGCCATTCCAGTGGTTTGCAAACCAGTTGTATAAAATTTCCTGCGACGGTTTGGGAGCCGTTCAGGATGAATGAGACATGGGAAATGCTGATACAATGGCACGGAGCAATGCTTTGTGAATGCCGGTTTTTTTTTTTGGGGGGCGGGGGTTGGAGGGTTGGAAGGAGTATAGCGGTAAGCTTTATAGCGGTAAGCTTTATGTCGCAAAGATAATGATCTGAAACAGTTAACATATCTGCCCAAGATAATCGCGGCCTCGGTAAGATAAGACACAGTTGATTACCGTTTCTGTGGTGAGGTGACTTAGTGTCTTACCGTTTCTACCGTAAGACGGGACAGTGCGACAGAGCGCCGGCCTGGATGCCCCACCACTAGATGTGCGTGTGTGTCTGTGTGTCGACGGGGGAAGGCATCATCCATTGTGACCTGTCACTCTCACGGGAGACGACGGAAGTCTCCTGGCCGGCGACAGGGTCAGGTGGCCCGGCAGTGTGTACGGCTGGGTCGCGGAAACGCCGGAGGGTGGGTCAGATGACCCGGCCGGCAGTGTGGGTCAGATGACCCGGCAGTGTGTGTGACTGGGTCACGGCAATGTCAAAGGATAGGTCCGATGGCGCGATAGCATGTGTGGCTGTCCCGAGTATTCGCTAACGAAAACATACTCCAGAGGTATCGCTGTTGTAATAATGCTTTTTCGTTAGGTGTGAGATGCCGAGACGAATACCACGGGATGTCGAAATTCGCCATGGAAATAATGTCCTTAATAATGTTTTTAAGTAATTCAACACTCAGTTTTGAACCAATAGCGTATTTATAACTGTGCCAATTCAGTTTGTTTTGAGAGATACCTAATTTAGTAAATACCTTGCTATAAATTGGTATTGTATACCATTTATAACAGATATTGTAAAACAGAACACAACATATGTCATCGCTTGACCTATACTTGCGTTACGTGATGTTCGTCTATCACGGTTATTGGGGAGTTAGGGGTGCATCGACTGCAAAGGTCAAGCAGCGTTCGATCGTCTATCACGGCTCGTTATGGTGAGCATAAGGCTTATGCAAGGGATACTGTTAGACACGAAGCATGAATGCCTTGCAGACACGCACCAAGAGGAACGATGACGATGCTTCTTCGGGAAGGATGTCGATTCAGTGTTCAGGGAGTGGCATATAATTTATAACCGAGGAATAATTTATCACCGAGGGAATATCTCCGGTATTCCCTCTGGAGCTCGTTCAATATCTGATACGAGGACGATACGTAACACTGTTGTTGTTGTTGTTGTTGTTGCTGTTGTTGATATAGTTTCCTGTTCCTGCTGATGAATGCCGATTAACTGTGAGCTTAACAACGGCGTAAGTTTGAGCGCGATGAGTCGAAGTTGGAGCCAATCCTGAACTTATAAATTCATTCATTCATTCATTCATTCATTCATTCATTCATTCATGATGGGGTGATGACAATGTCTTACACAACTCGTCCAAAGAACCCTGACGAGTGGGGCCGCGGTAGCTCAGCTGGTAGAGCGTCGGACTCTTGATCGCAAGATTGTGGGTTCGAATCTCACAACCGACGGTATTTACCGAGTCCACCCGCGACCAATCGGCGTGAGAAGCTGGCGACGCTATGTAACCTAGCGGTTGAATGCGTCGTAGAAGAACCCAACCCTGACGAGTATCTACTTAACTCCGTACTTAACTCCGCGGCTGATGGCGCCTTCCCGCCTCTAGTGGGATTTTGTACTAAGCCTGCAGTATGGGGTGAAATCACTCATTTTCCTGATGGGAACTGTCTCGAATTGTTTTTTTTATTAACCAATGGAGGGATACACTATTATCTCATTGCATAACGAGAACAAAACCGGTCCCTGATGTGATATTTATCATTTATTTTCTGACAACTTCCCCTGCAACGCACATAATTGAAGTTTCACTAGACTTGTCGATTAAATGTAGCATTTTATTTCACCGAATCTGAGTTAATGACTGTCGGGAATATGAAACTCTGTATTGCAGTGTGTCCAAATTCGTTTTGTGCTGAGTGATGTAAGAAAAAATTGTTGATTTTTCTTACATGAGATGTAAAATGATATTACATACTAATGTGAAATTCATAATCCGCCTCGACATTCCGGAAGGAGCATGAAAACTATTTGAAGAAAAAATACAAAGCAGAGACATATTCGTGACAGCAAAACGCAGGCTATCTAAGCTGTGACAATGCAGTTTGAGGAGTCTCCAGCCTCCAGCTTGAGATGTAAATAAACTTTTTTTGCAGATGCAAGATGCAAATATTTTCGCTGTTAGGCGTCATTATTCACCAGTCTCCGCGAATATGGACGCACTGCTGTATTATGGATGTCGTTAGCCAGCCAATCACTTAAACCCGTGAAATGTGCCGTTTTGGGCACCTTACTTCTCCGTTTTGTTCCCACGCCACTGACATGCCCATTTGCGCTGCCCGTCCCACGAACAGATAGTATGGGCGCTACATAACCAGCAGCAG
The DNA here is from genome assembly GCA_034440615.1 of Ashinkailepas kermadecensis. NCBI lineage: Eukaryota > Metazoa > Arthropoda > Thecostraca > Neolepadidae > Ashinkailepas > Ashinkailepas kermadecensis. The sequence goes on from JAOTOM010002165.1 coordinate 81,936, forward strand.
TTGATGCGCCCTTAAGCCCAAATAATCAATCAATCAACGAACAGATAGTAAGGTGATGGCTCTGTGTGAGTGCTGCTAGCCTGAAGCCTCAAGAGTAAGGTAATGACTCTATGTGAGTGCTGCTACCATGAAGTCTCAAGCCGTCCTTTGTCTCGAGTCCTCTGCCCCAACTGTCTGGAGTCTGGAGTTATTTGTCCGGGTCGCCCGGAGTGACCCTGTCCCGCTGTGCTCCCATGAGTTAGTGTGACCTCGCACGTCCTGAGTGTGACCTACCTGGTATCCCCTGGGTGTGGCCCGTACCCCATGAGTGTGACCTTGCACCTCCTGAGCGTGACCTGGTACCCCCCTGGGTGTGGCCCGTACCCCATGAGTGTGACCCAGAACCCCCTGGTTGTGGCCCGCACCCCGTGGATGTGACCCAGTAGTCCCTGAGTGCGACTCGTTCCCTCTAGATGTGACCCGTACTTCCTGGGTGTGACCGTGCCTCGGTGTACTCCCCTCGATGTAGTCGATGCGCCCTAAAGCCCTAATAACTAACGGTGTACTCCCCTCAAGTGTGACCCGGTCCCCGGCTGGCCGCGCCACTGATGACCGGCCGACAGCTCCCTCAGCTGGCGTGACTGAGTGTGACCCGGACCACGCCTGGCCGCGCTACTGATGACCGGCCGACCGCCCCCGTCAGCCGGCGTGACTGAGAGCTCCGATTGTGCCGCAGGGCGGCCGGTGCGTGCTGTCGCTCCACCTCGCCACCAACAGTTGATGCGTTTTTAATGATGACGCTGCTCCACTCGGCGGTGGCGCTGGCGCTCAGCTGACGGCATCGTCAGGCTCGGTGCAGGACTGTAGGGAACCCCGCTGCATGTCGGCTGCAGGCATGATCGGGGAGCATGCTCGTGCCGCCAGCATGCTCGTCGTACATGACAGTAAAACAGCTTCAAGTGTTGTGCTTGAAATGCAGCCCGAGCGGGGCGATGTCGAGACGTGCCGTTTGTGAGGCGTGAGTTCGCTCGGCGAGGCTTCGTGCGCTGCCTGCCTTGGTGTGCAGTGCTGCCATATGCAGCCCCAGATTGTAAACTAAGCTGTTCTGGGGACGCAGCGTGACCAGAGCCTGCCCTGTTCCTGTTTGGTGGGTAGGGGCGGGGTCGCCAAATGTCCCCTGCGGACTGAGCTGTTCTTTGGGCGCCACGTGCCTTATTGGCTAAAGAAACTCGTCTGAAAAGCTCGAAAGCGCAGGCTGGGTATACGAGGGTCTAAGAATCGTTCCGAACCCATATGCTCCAAATGGGTTTATGGAAATTTCTGACAATCGTATAGCTCTCTTTGTCTTGGATTTTTGCCGGGGGTAGGGGAGAAGCATTGCTCAGTGCTCCCTACTTCACCAAAACATGAAACATGAGAAGTCAAAGGTCACATTCGAGGGATGCAGAGTGGATATGATCGAGGTGTGAAGGGTACAAGGTCGCATTCAGGATTACAAGGTCAAACCCAGGAGTACATGATAAAAAGGCCATTTCAAACGGTCGGAGGTTAGGTGCTTGAAGGGGAGGCGGGAAATTCCAGTCCCATAATCATCTAGAAAACATTGGGAGATACATCAGCATTCATGGTGTTCGGTGATTATTACCCCTCAAAAGTAAGCAAATCATGAAAACCACATGAATTAATTGGTAGGCTTGCCATAGCTTTGCTTTGTGCGTTAGGCTCGAACCAATCCATTTATTGCCACTTCATCGCCAAATAAATACAATCTCAAACTTTCAACGATGCAGAGGTTATCTCTGCAGTTGTGCACCCCATGCTTTCAATCCAATATTTCTGAGTATTCACCCCCATCCTGCACGTGACAGGTGTAAGGTGGCCACATTCGAACCGTGCTACCCAGTCGATTATCATCACATTTGTCACTGAGGAATTTGCGACAACAAGCTGGCAAAGTCGGGTACCTCAAAATCGGCAAGGCACTCTGCGGAAGTCTCCCCGTCTCCCGTCTCCCGTCTCCCGCCTCCCTCTGCCGCAAATCCAGCGGAGGAAGACAGTGAAGTACGACACAACTTTTACACTGGCTGCACAGGCTTCAAAAAGTTTTAAGAGCTCCGAGTTTGTGCGGAGATATTTTGCCGGCTTCCCGGAGTTGGAAACTCTCCTCTGTCGCCAGTCGCCTTTGGGGTGGACCCGCAATGGGCCGACTTATCGGCGCCTTCCGGGTCCGGCTGACGCTGGTCCGGCTGACGCTGGTCCGGCTGACGCTGGTCCGGCTGACGCTGGTCCGGCTGACGCTGGTCCGGCTGACGCTGGTCCGGCTGACGCTGGTCCGGCTGACGCTGGTCCGACTGACGCTGGTCCGACTGACGCTGGTCCGACTGACGCTGGTCCGGCTGACGTTGGTCCGGCTGACGCTGGTCTGACTGACGCTGGTCCGGCTGACGCTGGTCCGACTGACGCTGGTCCGACTGACGCTGGTCCGGCTGACGCTGGTCCGGCTGACGCTGGTCCGGCTGACGCTGGTCCGGCTGACGCTGGTCTGGCTGACGCTGGTCCGGCTGACGCTGGTCTGGCTGACGCTGGTCTGGCTGACGCTGGTCCGGCTGACGCTGGTCCGGCTGACGCTGGTCCGACTGACGCTGGTCCGGCTGACGCTGGTCCGGCTGACGCTGGTCCGGCTGACGCTGGTCTGGCTGACGCTGGTCTGGCTGACGCTGGCGCCCGTGCACGAACAAGTCGGCTGACGTCCAGCCAATGTGACCTCTGTCTAGCCACGTGTCGCCGCCGCCTTCTAGGTGACGTCTCCGATCGCACAGGCCTCCAAACGTCGCTCGTTTCTCGTGGCGAACCAGGCCTATGACACGTTGACCACAACGTGGATCCCGCCGCAGCATCTGTGGACAGGCTAATGCCCTTGCTAAAGGAATAATGTGTGCCCGGGCCTCGTCTGTAAAGAGCCCCTCGCCGGCAGTCCATAAATAGGCTCCTAATTGACCACGGATTACATACGAGCCTCTCTGCGCAGGATGGATTTGACGTTGCATGGAAGTGAGCGAGTGACCGTCATGCTGAGGGAACTTTGTGTCACCAAGCGGTCTATTTGTGTGTCGTGCAGGGATGCATTGAGTTAGCGCGCACCACTAAGTTGCTCGTGTTTGCACGAGTTCCTCACGCGCCTGCTGTAAACGTTGCTGGAACAGTGTTCTGCGTCGGTGCTGCGTGTGCTGTGATCCGTGTAATTGGAGGCTTTGCACCTATCAGCACCACGATCTGCGCCTTCGCATCCGAACGAAACTGAACCTCTCTGCACCGGGCGGCGAGTTGCGCACCTGCCCGCTCCCAGGACCTGTCCGTTCGTCACCCTCCCTCGCGCTTTGTTTCCCACGCATCCAATCGTAACTCGACCGCCACGGGAAGCGGAATCTGTGCCATTTGCACGGGACTTTGATGTACGAACGCGCCTCGAAGACGCGGACCGGTCTCGCCGTCCGGTGTCGGGCGACTCGCTTCGAGTTCCTCGAACGCTTCGAGTTCCTCGAAGCCGCAGTCGACCTGCTTGCACGAGGCACCGCGTCTGAGTAGTGCGTCTCACCACTCCGCCTCGTCGACTTTGTTGAACGTCGCCGCTTCGAGTTCCTCGAACGCAAACGAAGCCGCAGTCGACCTGCTTGCACGAGGCACCGCGTCTGAGTAGTGCGTCTCACCACTCCGCCTCGTCGACTTTGTTGAACGTCGCCGCTTCGAGTTCCTCGAACGCAAACGAAGCCGCAGTCGACCTGCTTGCACGAGGCACCGCGTCTGAGTAGTGCGTCTCACCACTCCGCCTCGTCGACTTTGTTGAACGTCGCCGCTTCCTCCGCCTCTGCCCACGCTGCCTGAATCGACGCTAAGCTGGTAATGCCTCACTTGAGGGTTGCTAATACTCAGATTGGTGGGACTGGCCGCTACCCAGACATGTTTCTCAGCGCTAGGAATCGTCTGCGGCCAGCACTGGCGGCATGTTTTGCTACGCAAGAGACCACGCTGGTACGAGAAGTACACAGGAGGTGCCGGACAGTACACGAAGTTAGGCTGGTGCGACAAAGACCGAGGAGATGCTGACTTAGTCTCGGTGCTGGGTTGCTTTCTCCTCCATCCAGAGCGCTGATAATGATGGACCAGGTGCGACCTGTGACCCTACGTATCCCGTCTGGTCGGATTCTGGTGTCACCTCTGACCTCGCTGACCCTGTCTGGTCTGTTCCAGGTGTGACCGTACCTCTGTGACGAGGTGTCGCCATGGTTGGCCTCGGACGTCTGCTGAGTGTCACCTGTGTGGCCTGTGTGCTGGTGGTGACCTCGGGTCAAACACTGCGCGACGGGCCCTCTCCAGATATGGATGACGGTAAGTTGATGTGAAAAACTTGACTGCCACTCTTTACCACATTTGTTGCGATGATGGCTGGATGGATGGATTGCCCAGTAATACTGTGGACTATCCTATGCTATGGACTCTCCTACCACGTGCACGGGAGATGGTGACCTATCCAGTCCCTAGTCCTACTGTAGACTCTCCTATGCTATGGACTCTCCTACCACGTGCACGGGAGATGGTGACCCATCCAGTCCCTAGTTCTACTGTGGACTCTCCTATGCAATGGACTCTCCTATCACGTGCACGGGAGATGGTGACCTATCCAGTGCCTAGTTCTACTGTGGACTCTCCTATGCTATGGACTCTCCTATCACGTGCACGGGAGATGGTGACCCATCCAGTCCCTAGTCCTACTATGGACTATGGATTCTCCTGCTATGTGCGGAGGATATAACAGGCCGGGTGAGACGGAAACGCGGCAAGCTGAAGTACGTGCGGGGGGGCGGGAGTGAGATGAGACCCAGTGTGCCCGCACCTGGTGTCCGGTGTCGCCGTGTTCCCGGTGTCTGCACGTCTGCTGTACGTTGCCGGCTGGCGCGTCCTTTGTGCCAGCCGGGCAATTCGTCTCTGGCGCTGTCGCTGCAGCCGCACAATAACGCCGCGCCTGCGTCACGGCTCGCCGACCGTCGGCGCCGACACTAATTCCCGCGTGTGTGGCCGACCGCACCCGTCTGGCGTGCGGTCGGCACAGCCGGCCGGACACCCAGCCGGCCGGGCACGTGTGGTCAATGTAGACAGCCGGACACCCAGCCGGCCGGGCACGTGTGGTCAGTGTAGACAGCCGGACACCCAGCCGGCCGGGCACGTGTGGTCAGTGTAGACAGCCGGACACCCAGCCGGCCGGGCACGTGTGGTCAATGTAGACAGCCGGACACCCAGCCGGCCGGGCACGTGTGGTCAATGTAGACAGCTGGACACCCAGCCGGCCGGGCACGTGTGGTCAATGTAGACAGCCAGACACGTGGCCAGTATATCCAACAGGACACCCAGTCGGCCGGACACCTGTGTCAATATAGTCAGCCGGACACGTGTGGTCATTATTGCTGGTCAGTACAGCCGGCAGGACATTTGTGGTCAAAGTAGACAGCCGGACACGTGTGGTTAATGTAAACAGCCGGAGACGTGTGGTCGATATGTGCAGCCGGACACGTAGTCAATATAGGTGCCGGTCACGTTGCCATTAGCTAGCCGGACACAGTCGGTCGGATAAGTGTGACCCGATGCAGCCAGAGGGGGGGGGCTAGTGTGACCATGACTGGCGCGCAGCAAGAACATGTCTGGGAGTGATGGTGGGGCAAACAGGATTCATACATGTCTTGTCAGTTTTTTAGCCAAGAACCTCGCGAAGGTGTAGTGCTCTCGAAATATGGGCACCCTAACAAGGTGGGGTGGGGGAGCGGTGCCTTCCCTTTTCCTGTGCTACCGAGCCATGCTTGACACTTGTCGATATCTTAGCTATTGGTTCAGTAGTATACAATGGCGATTGCTCCCCACTTTTTTACAAACGTTCCCGCACGGTGTATGGTTCCCTCTGCATAGGTTCATGAGCCTCCATACCGTAGCTGGAGATCCGCACCTGGTACGCTCCGTCCTACCCATACGGTGTTTCTGACTCCGCCCCTGGCCCGCTCCGTCCTATCAATGTGCTGACGCCGACTCCGCCCCTGGCCGTCTTCGTCCTACCCTTATGGTGGTGCTGACCCCGCCCGTGGTTCGCTCCATCCTACGCTGACGCTGACTCCGCCCCTGGCTCGCTCCGTCCCACCCACACTACTGCGCTAACTCCGCCATTGACCGGCTCCATAACCATGTCCTCAGGCTTTCCGGTCCACAAGTCGGTGCGATGCTCAGTAGTTTCTGGAGAAAGATCGTCGGAGCATTACGTGTGTGGCCGCGACAAACTCGAGCCCAGTTTCGACCTGCCCCCCGGAACCCGCCACTGTCTGGAACCCGCCACTGTCTGGAACCGTCACTGTCTGGAACCGTCACTGTCTGGATCCAGTCACCGTCCAGATCCCGTCACTATTTGGGTCCTGTCACTGTCTAAAACCCGTCACTGTATGGATCCCGTCACTGTCTGGATCCCGTCACTGTCTGGATCCAGTCAACCGCTGTCTGGATCCCGGCAATCGCTGTCTGGATCCCGGCAATCGCTGTCTGGATCCCGGCAATCGCTGTCTGGATCCCGTCACTGTCTGGATCCCGTCACTGTCTGGATCCCGTCACTGTCTGGATCCCGTCAATGTCTGGATCCCGTCACTGTCTGTATCCCGTCACTGTCTGTATCCCGTCAACCGCTGTCTGGATCCCGCCAATCGCTGTCTGGATCCCGTCACTGTCTGGATCCCGTCACTGTCTGGATCCCGTCACTGTCTGGGATCCCGTCACTGTCTGGGATCCCGTCACTGTCTGGGATCCCGTCACTGTCTGGGATCCCGTCACTGTCTGGATCCCGTCACTATCTATGATCCCGTCACTATCTATGATCCCGTCACTGTCTGGATCCCGTCCGTCACTGTCTGGATCCCGTCCGTCACTGTCTGGATCCCGTCCGTCACTGTCTGGATCCCGTCCGTCACTGTCTGGATCCCGTCCGTCACTGTCTGGGATCCCGTCACTGTCTGGGATCCTGTCACTGTCTGGGATCCTGTCACTGTCTGGGATCCCGTCACTGTCTGGATCCTGTCGCTGTCTGGATCCTGTCGCTGTCTGGATCCTGTCGCTGTCTGGATCCTGTCGCTGTCCGGATCCCGTGCTGCCGCGCGGTAATTATCGGTTTCCGCGGCGAACTACAAGCCATGGTGCGTTTTTGTCACCCTGTGTTGTTTTCTCATCAGGCTGCTTATGAAATTTATTAACGGTGTTAACGAGGCAGGCCTGGGACGTTGATGAAGTAGACAGCGGAAGTCGGGGGCGTTTTTCGAGGCTGTACTTGCCTTGTCAAATTCCACCAATCTCCGGCATTTTTTGTGTGTTTCCTGATTGTGCCGGTTGTCCGCGCCAGATACTGGCTTTTTGTAGCCGCACAGTCTGTTTTTGGTGCCTGACCTGGGCGTTTTGCGGGTGTGTACTGATTACCGAGTCGCATGTCACTGATCACAGGGCAGGTAGGGAATGGGCGTGCGAGGAAGCCATGTCTATTTATTTATTTCACAATACATGCCCTCCACCTAAAATGGGCATTTTAGAAAGACTGGGTATAACACAGATATTTACAAAGAAAGGATAGATTTGTGGTCAATAGTGGGAACACATGCGCAACAAACATTCATACACCAACATAGTACAAAACCCAAAACACTTCCACTTTAAACACCTTGCTTGCAACACGAGCTGTAAACGAGTAGTTTATGGAAGTGATATGAAAGCGATGGCCTAAATGTGAGTGCATGGTGTACACAAATCTATTTTGTAAGTTTTTTTTGTGACTAGTGTTGCTCGTGGAGATAAGCTCGTACACGCTTCTTGAAGTTAGACAGCTTCAATGTTTTTGTTTCAGTAGGGAGTTTGTTGTAGTGGAAGACAGACGAGTAGAGAAATCTCCTGCGGCCCGCCTCTCTGTGTATGGCTGGTAGGTGCAGGTGGTCATCTGCACGCGTATGACGGTTTCGCAGGGTAGAGTTTGTAGAGATTTGACCGGCAATGTGCGTTGGCTCACCCGTCAGAATGATCTTGTGGAGCAAAGTAAGGCTGTGAAATAGATGCAGATCAGCTGCGGTGAGAAGACCCAACTCGTTACGGGCATCAGAAATATGATCAAATTTCCGTAGACCTGACACGACTCTAGTGGCGAATGTCATATGACGTATGATGCAATCACTATTTATGAGAGCTGTCGATGTCTTCCCACTGTCGTTGATGTCGTCAGGTCTGGTCGGAAGTGGGGCCTTTCTATTATGCAAACGTTTCATGACAAGCAGTCTGAATTATCTGTGTTGCGTTGTCAACGCCAAGAACACGGAAGCCTCACCCGGGGGGTGACCACAAGCATGAATCGGGCGTGCAGCATGAAGCATGAATCGGGCGTGAAGCATGAGGCATGAATCGGGCGTGCAGCATGAAGCATGAATCGGGCGTGCAGCATGAAGCATGAATCGGGCGTGCAGCATGAAGCATGAATCGGGCGTGCAGCATGAAGCATGAATCGGGCGTGAAGCGTGCTATCGCGCCGTTAGCGCCACGCCAAGGCCCGTCAGCGCGAGTTTCGACATGCCGACAATTACGCCTGATTGACGTGCGCGTGTCATGCACCGGGATTGGAGCCGCGCCGCCGCCGTCGCAGCCGTCGCCACGACCCCGGGCCGTCGGAACTGAAGCCCGGTGTTGACACCCAGCAGGCCAGTGATACACTGTTCGGGAATTAGGGTGGAATATGCCACTTACCGAGCACTGAATCGACATCCTTCCCAAAGAAGTATCGACATCATGCTTGTTGGTGCGTGTTTACGAAGTCTTCATTCATCGTGTCTAACTATATCCCGTTGACAAGTATCGTGCTTACGCTTACCATAACGGATCCGGGATCGTGATAACGAACATATCGTAGTGCAATTCCAGGTAAAGGGATTGCCAATGATGTGCTACGTTATACAATACCAGTTTATAGCACGGGTGTTCGTATCGTTATCGTTGATATCGTTGCTTCCAAATTAGTTACCTCTCAATTCACGCAAAGCGAGAACAGTGACATGTACGCAATTGTGTGAAAACTTGGTTTGCAGGACATCACACATTTTAAATAGCGTTATTGCCATGGCGATTTCGAAATCCTGCTGTCCTCGTTTCGACATCTCACACCTAACGAGAAGTCATTATTTTAACACCGCAGCGGACACCTCGCGCCACTTCCGCACCGGCCGGATTGTAACCGCACGAGAGTTCACACGTCTCACCTGTCAGTCAGTCAGCGACAGTCTCACCTGTCGCTACTCTTCGCCCGCGACCAATCGGCGTGAGAGATTGGCGACGCTATATGACTCGACGGTCGACGTGTCGTAAAACCAATCACCAACCAGAGTTCACACGACTTCCGTGGACGCGGCTGTGGCTTTGAGCCGGTGCGCAGACACCAATGCAATCTGTCCAGCTGCGCGTCGTACCTGGCGTTGGGACGCTGCCAGGCGGTTGCATGTACCTTTCCATGGCTGTCTCGTCAGACTGCGGGCCCAGGAGTGTGGCAGCCGATCCAACTGTGCGTGTCGCCTCGGAACGGCGGATATCCGGGGGCGCCCTGGTAGCTCGGTCCGTGTACACTGTGTACCCATGCGTACACCACTGCACAATCGCATCGTACCACATCCTTGTGTCGCTGATGTGTACAACGGTATGAATGTGAATTGGAGCATGGATACACGCACAGTGTATAACAGATATATATATATATATATATATATATATATATATATATATATATATATATATATATATATATATGTATACAGTGGCGTCGCCACGAAATTCTTCCAGGGGGCAATGTTGATAGGGGGCCTCCTGCTCCCCGAAAAGGGGCCTCCACTGTGTTAGGGCCTCCTCTTGCTTTTTAGGCTCTTAGTATGGTTCCCGAAGGGAACATGATTTCATATTGATGTCTTGTTTGTTCTTGGCATGGTATATAGTTTACGCAAAGCGCAATAGCAAGAATCTTTTTTTCGCTGAGAACCGAGCCATACCAGGGTATAAATAAGCAAATGTAGATAAATACGTTCAGTGCCAAAACAACCCAATATCTTTATGCTTTATCGACGAGAAGAATCTTCCCGCTGACCTCTAGATTGTAGCGCGAGCTTTGCGGGCCTAAAGGAGCATATCTTAAAGATATCTCCCATTGATCAACCCACTTCTTTGTTCACCAAGTTTAACTGAATATAGCTAGGTTCATCACTACTGTTAGCCATTCCCATCAGCTTGATCTCAAAAACAAACTTACACGATCATTTCTCATTCCCAGGACAACAATTTCGCGAAGGTGACAACGATAAGTGGATTGAATTGGTTTTCTGATTTTATCTTAGGGATTTATTTCCATTTGTTCATAACATTTGGTGCTGGCTGCAAGACACATGGCACAGAAGCTAAAATAATAAATACTCCGCGAATAAATTAACGGCAAGAACAAGCATTGAACAACCATGCATCAATGGCAATGCAACAATGTAATAATGACAATGCATAAATAATGCAAAACCTTTCGAATTCCACGCCGTCACGCCCATGGTTATCGCTGTGCTGTACCGTTTGGTAAATTATGTCGTTGAGAAGGTACTGAAGCTGGGAAGCTCTAATCATGCAGGCTGTAATCACAGAGGACAACTTTGTAGGAAGAAAAATACATTTTAAAAACATCATTCTCCCATTTAATATGGGTCATCG